>JAHKKF010470415.1:0-14789 GCA_019740295.1 Labeo calbasu | reverse complement strand
ATGAAACACACCTGATTCAGATAATCAGCTCATTAGTAGAGACTCCAAGACCTAAAATGGGTGTGTCAGACAAAGGAGAGATGCAAAATGTGCAGTGTTGGGGGGCCTCCAGGAACGTGGTTGGGAACCACTGCTCTAGATGATCTTAAAGGAGACCTATTATGCCCCTTTTTACAAGATGTAATATAAGTCTCAGGTGTCCCCAGAGCATGTCTGTGAAGTTTCAGCTCAAAATGCTTCACAAATCATCTATTAAATCATTTTGAAAATGCCTATTTTGGGTGAAAGCAAAAAAAAACGCAGTTTTCATGCATGTCTTTTTAAATGCAAATGAACTGCTGCTTCCGGCCCCTTTTTCAGAATAGGACTGTGCCTTTACAGCTCCTACCTCAGATACTCTATTAAAAAAACATCTGTTTGGTTTTGATTATCATGTCTGTTGTGCTGAAATCATGCGTTTTAAAGCATATTAGTTTAAACTTCTGAAGCATGCGCACAGAAAGCGGCTCTCACATGCCATGTGAGTACTAAACTAAGTTCTCCTTCATGTCTTTTTGCTCTTAAACTGTCAAATACACACAAGTTTATGTTAAAAACACAGGTGTTACAAAAACAATCAGTTATGTCTGTAAAGGCAAACAGCTGGGAAAGAAATGGCATGTTTATATTAGATCTGTGTGGCAGCAGGGTGATATACAGTAAATAGTCTCTGAGGCTGGGACTCTAAATCATGTTCTGTGTTCGTCTGTGCAGCTAACGACAGAACAGTTAGCATGCTTTGCTTGAACTTTTGCCATGGTGTTAAAATTGGTACACTGTTGTCGTTTAGCGAAAACAAAATGTGCGGATTAAGGGACGGTAATTTATAAGATCCCCTTGCCACATCAAAATCTGAGACGCTAGTTTTCGCACATGCTTGCAGAAAAGGGCTTAACAAGTCAATGGGTTGTCCTTTCCCACATTTTCTGAGTTGGTAGATGCACTGGGGACACTATTATAGCACGTAAACATGGAAAAGTCAGACGTTCATGACATGTCACCTTTAATTTTGCAAACAGCCATGTGTACTCATCTATGGACTGCATCCATAAGCTCAGATTTAACAACAGTCAGGTCAGACCCTCACACGGGGCACTGAGGACAGCAGAAATAGCACCGCAGGGGCGGGAGTATTTTGTTTAAGAGCTGAAACAGGGGAAGTCCACTTGTCAAAAACAGGATGCGTTCGCTTGTGGAGTCAGCTTCTCCGCAGGGGCCCAATCACAGTGCTCCACTTCCTGTCCCAGGCTGCATGCTGGCCTAGCCCCTTCCTGTGGGCCCAGAGTGCTGGGCAAGAACCACAAAACACGCTCTCCAATCAAGAGCAAGCCGCTCCAAAGTAAACGTACTCATCCACCATCGTTTGCTGTAATGGATTTTATATTGGACAATAACAGCTGTTTTATGAAGGAAACGCGGGATTTGGGGAAACTGGAGGTTTTGGTGTTTCTTACAGATTTTTTAGCACCCCATGTGTGTTTGTGTGTTATGTATAGCTGGCTCTGGTCAAGTACTTGGCTGTGGAGACTGAAGACAGATATATGATTGGGCCTCTGCAGCTGCAAGTTTCACAAGCGCTGGAAAATCTGTTTTTGGAGCTCGCTGGCACAGTCCAGTGATTAGCCTCATATTTCATCAATTTGTTTTCTTGGACAAAACAAATGACCCACAAACTCAGCCTTGTTTGTTGTTGGCATGCTGATGGAGCAACTGATTTCGTCCCATTTTTCTCCAGATGCTGTTTTACCAGATATAGTAACCAGAGCATATGAAACATGCGTTCCTTTCTCCATTCAGGGCTTTCTTCCAGCTTCCAGTTTCCAACCTCAATGCTTCTCATGACCGCATGCTGTCCAATAATGATTCTTCATGCTGTCATGAGGGGATAGATCATATGTCTGATGATCTGATCATCTCATGTGTGTGTTTTTGCAGAGGTTAAGGACTACGAACCTCCATTTGGCTCTAAAGTCCGAGAGCACCCCTGTGTGGAGAGCATGAAAGACAATGTGCTGAGAGACCGGGGCAGACCAGAGATCCCCAGCAGCTGGATGAAACATCAGGTAAAACTGCGTAGAGCCGTGAATTGATCTTAGAATATGGTAAAAGATGTGGCATATTAGCTGAGAGAGGAGCTTTTGTAAAAAGAATACAACTCTTCTTGTTATATATTTCACTACTGTTTAAAAAGTTGGGGTTGGTGAGACTTTTTTTAGTTAGAAATTATTATTATTATTCAGCAAGGATACACTGAATGTATCAAAAGTGACAGTAAATACATTTATAATGTTGCAAAAGATTTCAGTTTCAAATAAATTCTGTACTTACTAGCTTTCATCAAAGAATCCTTAAAAAAGTGTCACAGTTTCCATAGAAATATTAAGCAGCACAACTGTTTTCAACATTGATAATAAATCAGCATATTAGAATGATTACTGAAGGATCATGTGACACTGAAGACTGGAGTAATGACGCTGGAAATAATTACATTTTACAATATGTTCACATGTAAAACAGCTATATAAAATTGTAATAATATTTCACAATTTTACTGTTTATACTGTATTTTGATCAAATATATGCAGCCTTGATTTTAAAAAAATCACAAATGGCACTTTTTGACTGAACTTTAACTAAAATTAAATTTGACTGAATTTGGAAAAATATTTAAAAATATATTTAACGTTTTATAAACATTTTAAATTGTAATAATATTTTACAATATAACTGTTTTTACTGTGTTTTTGATTAAATAAATGCAGCCTTGATGAGCATAAGAGACTTCTTTCAAAAAACATTTAAAAAATCATAACCTTTGAAGGTAATATACATATATTTTGCAAAGCAGTGTTAAGCATAATTATTTTGTGAACATTACTCATTTTCATTTAGGTGAAAGCATTAAAATAACTAAAAAAAAACCTAAAAATTAAAACTGAAATTGAATAAATAAATTAAAAACTAAATATTTAACTAAACAATTTAACTAATATTTAACTAAAATTAAATATAAAAAACTGAAAAAAAAAAAATCAAAATGTTAATAAAATTTATAATAGTGTATGAATAACAATAACTTTTGTTTGAAGGCATGACGTTGGTTGTTTGGTTCAGTGACTGAATTGGAGTAATGATACAGAAAATTCATCTTTGCATCACCAGAATAAATTACAATATGTTCACATAGAAAACGGCTATTTAAAATTGTAATAATATTTCAATTATTCAAATTATTTTAAAAAAATGCAGCATTGATTGAAAAAAATACAATAAAACAACATAAAAAATAAAATAAAAATGACAAGTAAAAATAAAAATGGCACTTGACTAAAACTTTAACTAAAATTAAATTTGACTGAATTGGAAATATATTTTTAAATATATTAACATTTAAAAATATATCAAAATAGGAAATGGTTGTTTTAAATTGTAATAATATTTCACAATATTACTGTTTTTATTGTACAGCCTTTGTGAGCATAAGAGACTTCTTTAAAAAAAATTAAAAAATCATTAAAAAACTTGAAAACAGTAGTATATATATATATATATATATATAATTTTTTTTTTTTGCAAAGTAATGTTAAGTATGTTTTTTTTAAACATTTCTAATTTTCTGTTCTGTTCAAGCACTAAAATATCTAAAACTAAATAAACTAAAAATTAAAACTAAAATTTAATTTAAAAATAAAACATTTTTATAAAAGTATATGAATTTGTTTGAAGGCATAAGGTTGGTTGTGTTTGGTTAAGAGTGATAGAATTGAAGTAATGATGCAGAAAATTCGGCTTTGCATCACTAGAATAAATTACATTTTACAATATGTTCACAGAAAACAACTGTTAAAATGGTAATAATATTTCACAATTTTACTGTTTTTACAGTATTTTTGTCAAAAAATGCAGGCTTTTGTTCAAGTGAAAGCACTAAATAAACTAAATGTAAAAATCTTTTGACTAATTACATTGGTTGTTTGGTTCTGCTTTGCATTAGCAAAATAAATTACATTTTTAAATATATTAAACAGTAAAATAGAAAACAATTATTTTAAATTGTAATAATATTTCACAATTTTATGATCAAGTAAATGCAGCCTTGGTGAGCATATAAGCCTTTTCAAAACAGCAATTAATAATAAACCACAAAACAACTTCTAAACACTGGCAGACATACATTTTTACACAAAATTTTGTTAGATTTCTTTAAAAAGGCTTATTTTAATGTTAATGTATCTTGTTTAAAGGATGTTTAGATATTTCTACTAAGAAAACAATAACTAATTTCTACTAAGTAAGAAAACAATTTTGTGCAGTTCCGCTTTATTTTGAATAGTAAAGTGTATAATTAAAAGAGGACAAAAACAACAGGGATGCCGAGTTTAGTTGAACCCAAAGATGTTGATTAGCTAAACTACAGTAGAAGCAGTTGATTATTTGTATATGACAATAAAATATAGACTAGATTTAAAGTGAAATTTTCATCTAAAGACACAAACTATGAATAAAATATAGACTTTATTGTAAATATACACTGTGTTTGATCTCCAGGGTGTGGCTGCAGTCTGTACCACCATCAACGAGTGCTGGGATCACGACCCCGAGGCCCGACTCACGGCGCAGTGTGTGGCTGAACGCTTCGGCGAGATGGACGACGACCTAGACAAGCTGTCCACCTGCAGCAGCTCCGAGGAGAAGATTCCAGAAGATTGCTCCGTGAGCGTGAGCGATGACAAATGAGAGAGAGAGAGAAAGGTCACTCTCACTCGCTCTTCCTCTCTCTGCAAAAACTGAATGTTTGGATCCTTCCTGTGAGGTGGAGTGGAAGAATATGGCCTTTTCATAAAGCTTTATGTCTCATAACCAAAGATTTCATGCACTTTATCAGATTATGCATAGCTCACACTGAGGACGGTCAGGCTACCGAGCAAGAGGAGCTGGACAGACGCTGAGTTTCTCCTCTGACAGCCGACCGAGAGCCAAATGTAATCAGGAAAATGTTTCGACACTAAAGATTCATAGGAGATTGTAAGACTTTCTACACATCACTTCAGGATTTTCTGGATTTATGGAAGAATGTGTTGGGTGAGAGGTTTGTGTGCATGAGTGTGTAAGATTTTTTGTGTTTGGAGTTGCTTGTAGCAAAAAAATATATTGTGCTTATTAGCCAAAGAAAAAAGTATATTGTAAATAGTGCTTTCGACATAAAAAATCAACCCACACTATTTGAGAGAGCCAAAAAAGGGAAGAGTATATGCTGCACATACCAAAAAATGTGTTAAATGAACAGTATTTTTAAGTTCACAAGTGCCTCGTGTTCACATATCCTGGATATGAAATTGTGCCTCTCTTTTACTACTTTTTTATGTAATATATTGTAAATCTTTGATGATTAAAATACATTTATGTACAGTATTGACACTACAGATCTTGTGTTGTTTTTTGGATTATGAGTGGGATTCATATTTAAGCTTTCAGCCTGGGAAATTTGTGAGGTTCTTTTCATATGACTGATGATTGACAGCCAGATTAATATTACCTGCAATACCGCCGCTGGTTGCGACAATGTTTTCAGTTAGTCTTTAACAAACATTCCATTAACCAGTTGTCATGCATGCCCGCCAGTTTAGTGTTCTGGGAAACAAACCTCTTAACTGAAAATCAGTCGTCAAATATGCCTCGCATTTCTGTACATAGGCCTCAGGGTTTCTAGTGCAAGAAAACTTTCAGCTGTTGCTAAATCAAGACATTTTTGTGTGAAAGCATCTTTAAGCACAACAGCAGAGCGAGTGATTTGAACTAGGTTTTTATAATTTTCAAAAGAAAATATTAATGGTGCTTGCCCATCTAAACCCTGCCACCCTGTTGATCGCTTCTAATTTCAGCTTTATTTCAAGTAAATGATTTTAATTTTAGTTCATAATAACAACACTGATTTTTAGCGCATTGACTAGTGGTTGTTATACTAAATGTTTACTTTTCCATGTTTATTTACCCTTTTTCCCCATTTAGATTACCTTTGTCAGTCTTTAAAAACATTCATCATTTAACACTGTTAAAGAAGAACTCCACTTCCAGAACAACAATTTACAAATAATTTACCTCCTTGTCATCCAAGATGTTCATGTCTTTCTGTTTCAGTCGTGAAGAAATTATGGTTTTTGAGGAAAACATTTCAGCATTTTTCTCCAAATAATGGACTTAAGTTTAAATGCAGTTTAAATGCATCTTCAAGGGGCTCTAAATGATCCCAGCCGAGGAAGAAGGGTCTTATCTAGCGAAACGATCCGTCGTTTTTTTCTAAAAAATAAAAATGTGTATACTTTTTAAGCACAAAAGCTCGTGTAGCACAGACTCTGGGATGCGCGTTCACGATGCTTCGAATTAGTGATGGGTCGTTCTTGAACGAATCTTTAATGTGACTCGGGAAGAACGAGTTGTCTCGGGGAGTGATTAGTTCAGTCGCGCATGCGCAACATCCTATTAGGTTCTGTACTGGAATTAGTTCACCTGTTTCGAGTCGTTTGTTCATCTTATGGGGCTGTTACGTGATGTTGATTTTGCTAAAACGAACTAAATGACTCGACAAAAGATTCGTTCATTTTGCTGAACGAGACTCAAAGGTCTGAGTCGGTAAAATGATCCAAACTTCCCATCACTACTATGAGTCATGTCTAAGTTCATTGTCTGTGTACTCCACTCAAAAAGGTAGAGTATGTCGAAAAACTCCATATTATTTTCTCCTACAACTTCAGAATCGCCCGACATCGTTGTACCTTTTTGTTTGTAAACAGCATTTGACTTGCACTTTCTTAGTCTTTGCGCGTTCGCTTTGTAAACACTGGGTCTGTTGTTCCACCTACATTCAGCATGACCTTTCAACGTGATTCAATAGTAAGTAGCGTCGTGAACGAGATCACAGAGCCTGTGCTACACAAGCTTTTGTGCTTAAAAAGTATACAGATTTTTATTTTCCGAAAAAAAATGACGGATCGTTCCGCTAGATAAGACCCTTCTTCCTTGGCTGGGATCTGCATTTAAGCTACATTTTGGATTGCATTCCATTGTTGTTCTGGAAGTGGACTTCTCCCTTAATGTAATTTTTCATAAATTACAAATAAATATATCTGTTCTCTTTAACTGTACATTAATGTTGTTGCACTATATTATTTAAAATGTTGTATTTTTAGTTTATAGTTTAGAGTGTTTGTCAGTTATCGGCATGAAACTCATGTAAAACTTGTTTTGTAGTTTTAATTTATTCAGACAAAATAGTATAGAATTTTACTGTTTATTATTTATTAGTTATCAGCATGGAACTCACATTAAACTAGTGTTGTACTTTTAGTTTATTCAGACTAGATAGTATAGAATTTTACTATCTGTTACTTAGCGTTTATCAGCATGAAACTCATGTTAAACTAGTGTATTTTTAATTTATTCAGACAAAATAGTATAAAAGTTTAATATCTGTTATTTATTGGATCATCAGCATTAAACTAATATATTTAATTTATTCAGGCAAAATAATAAAAATATTTACTGTCCGTTATTTATCGGTTTTCAACATAAAACTTGTGTTAAACAAATGTAAATTTTATTTATTCAGACAAAAAAGTGTAGAATTTTATATCTGTTATTTATGGGCTATCAGTGTTAAATTTGTAATTTTAATTTATTCAGTTAAAATAGTAATAAATTTTACTCTCTTTTATTTATCGGTTATCAGCATGAAACTCATGTTAAACTAGTGTTATAGTTTTAATTTATTCAGACAAAAAACAAACTTATTCATTAATTATTGACAGATTTGTAATATTTGTGAATCACTATTTATCATTCTGTAAATTTTATTTTATTTTTTTATATAAAATCAAGTCTTGTAGTAAGCATGCTCAGTTGTTCATGAGCGTGAGATGAGGCAGACGGCTGTCAAATTGAGTGAAATAATCTCTCTCTTTGAGTGTCTTTTGTGGCGTGTGGCCTGTTTGAATGGAGCTCTCGCGCTGGAGTCAGTAGCGGTTCATCTGGGCTTTGTTTGGGAGTGAGAGTTTTGAAATTCCTGACCGGGAACAGCCGTGACCATAATGACAGAGAGTACGAAGACTGCGCGAGTCCCTCAGATGGGTCATTTTTATCCACGGCAGGCAGTCGTACACACCCCTGTTCCTCTCTCACCGTCCCTCTTTTCCCTAGTGTCTATTGTTTCTTTACTATTTTAGCCCCTAAACCGCTGGAACGTCTGGGGGGGAAGAACCAGACAGGGGAATAAAGCGGTATCTGCGGGGCTGAATGGCTATAAATATCGCTCTGTGGCACTGATCTCAGAATAGGATTTATGGGCCCGTTCTCAGTCTTGGCATTTGTTGTTGTTGTGGTGTTCTAGAGAGAGAAGAGCTGACCAGAGGAAACCGTTGTGCATCCACATTTTTCTGTCGGGGAGAGATGGAGTAAACAGTTTAGTCTCTAGTCTCCATTTTCAGAGGTGGCTGTAAATAGCGTGAGCACTAAAATGTATAAATATATTACGCTAAAAGAAAAGATTTACGAGACCTCAAATATGTGCCTGTTAAAAGGCATAAGTGAGGAATTCATAACAAGTGCATATACGGTAGGTTTTCGTATACTACAACTTCACGGAGAATGGTAAGTAAATAAAATTCATCATTAAAGATGAACTTACAGTGTTTAGTTATTTGTCAATAACGTAAATTTACAACAAATGAATTCACTAAAATGGCGCCGCTATGCAAAACACTCACAAACCAGATGCGATCTATCTCAACCAGGCCCTAAATGCATTAAAACACTTTATTATTTATTAGTTATTTATTAGTTACAGTAATTACATGTATGTGAAATAGTCTTAGCAATACCGTTTTTGGAAAGAATTACGTCTCAAAACATCATAGTAAGGTAAGCTTGCATTTATTTAATGACAATAATAGTGTAAAATATTATTACAATATAAAATAGCTGTTTTCTATTTTAATATGTTAAAATATAATTTATTTTTGTGATGTCAAAACTGCATTTTCAGCAGCCATTACTCCAGTGTCAAATTATTCTTCAGGAAATCGTTCTAATATGCTTATTGTGTAATCAAAAACATTATATTATTATCAAATTACATTTTTGCTACTGTGACACAAGAAAAAATAGCATTTGATTTTTTTTTCTTGGTTTGTACTTATTTATTTTATTGCTGTCAAACGATTATTTGCGTTTTATCCAAAATAAAAGTTTTTGTTTGCATAATATATGTGTATACTGTGTATATTTATTATGTATATATAACTGCACATACATACAGTATATATTTTGAAAATATTCACATGTATTTACATGCATATATTTATGTAACTATAATTAAAATATTTTTTTTTACTATAAACATAACATACTTTTCTTAAACATATACATATAAATATACACAGTGCACACATATATTATGTAAACAAAAACCTTTATTTAGAATGCAATTAATTGTGATTAATCGTTGAACAGCAGTAATTTATTATTTTATTTTTTTGTTTTGTCTTTACTATGGCTTTTGATCAATTTAATGCATGCTTGCTGAATAAAAGTATGAATTTCTTTCTTTCTATAATAATTAAATAAATAAATAAAACACTCAATCATTTAATTTTTAAAAATGGCCTGTGCATATTTTATATACATATTTGCTACACGTCTCTAAAGATCTTTTGACTCATTCATTCTTAGTGATTCCCCTTGCTCTCTGCTTCTTTTGTAAACTTACAAAGCATCACGTTTTGCTTGAGTGCCACATACGCCACCATAACAAGTTTGGCTTTTTAAATGTTGGGCTGGAAACACCAAAGGTCGTGAAGGTCTCTGTGGTTCTTCTCCAGTTCTTTCACCAGTTCAGTTGAAGTGGAGTAGGCCTACTCTGGTCCATGTGCAGGTTGACGTCGTACTGGCTGAGTGATAAGTATCTGTTGAAGAGGTTCACCTTTTTTCCGGGACGTCTGGTAGCGAGCCACCATCAGGCTGTGTTTCATCATGCTCTTTGATCGCTGGCGCCACCCGAGGGTACAGAGATCAAATAACAGATAAGACATAGACACTGCAAGGGGAACACAGTGCACACAGCCCAAACGCACCATAGACTATCATACTTGCTTCAAAACAAACACATGTGGAAGTAGCAGGGATAATGACAGGGTTGCCGGTTGGAGCACTATTATGACTCCATTGTACTTTTGATGATCTTTGGGTCATAAAAGAACATGAAACCATGAAGCAGACTGTCAAATGGCCTATTTTATGGCCTTGAAGATTTGTTGGTGTTGTGACATAATTTTAATGCATTAAGCACATTTAGCATTATTGTAAACCACATATGGTCTGGTCCATGTCGCAACATATCCTAGCCAAAAATGTCACTTACTGACATGTAACATGACATTTTATGTGGCATTTAGGGGTGAATTTATCTGCAGTAGATGACACCACAATGAAAACTAATGTAGATAATGGTGCAACAGTTTGTACTTATGGATGCAGATGACAAGGGCTACAAAATAAGTGACTTTAAGTATCTGAAATGACGGATGAATTGAAGAAGACAAGTGCTTAAACTGTCATGAAAATAATGTCACAATGCAAGAAAACAAACAACAAAAAAACTCGACTTTATTTTATTTTTTTTCATGCAAGCTATGTTGAAAGGAGAATCAAACACAAATTATTTATTTATTTATTTATTTATTTATTTATTCAGTCAGTCAAATCGATTAATCGCATCCAAAATAAAAGTTTGTTTGCATATATGCATATAAGCCAGGTTAAAAGGAAAATCAAACACAAATGATTATTATTTTTTTTTTCATTCAGTCAAATTAATTGTGATTAATTACATTTAAAATATACGTTTTTGTGTACATATATGCATATAAGCCAGGTTGGAAGGAGAATAGTCACAAATGACTATTGAATTTTTTAAAATGTATTTTATTAATTTATTAATTTGGTTGGTCAGTCAGTCAAATCGATTAATCACAACTGATCGCATACAAAAAAAGTTTGTTTACATAATATATGTGTGTGTGCGTGTGTGATGTGTATGTATAAATACACACACATACACGTATTTAAGAAATGTATGTTTATTTACTATATATATATATATATATATATACTTATTTATTTATTTGGTTGGATGACTTTGACGTGTGTTTAACAGGATAACTCATTCTTTTAACTGATGATTTACATAAATATGTACTGTATAAAAGTCAGGTTAAAAGGACAATCAAATACCAATGAGGTAAACCATCAAAACCAAACCAAAACAAGAAATAAATAGTTGGCACAGTTCAACACAAGATCACCTGGCAGAGAGGTAACAGAGGGGTTTTTATCTTCTTTTCTAACTTCTCACAACTAAATCCCTAATCCAAAACTTTGTATTTCTGCCATATGCGGCCTGCTCCTCAGACATTGTTTGTTTGCTAAACTCTTCCGTTCCCAGACTAAACCACTAAATCAACCCCCTTTGTTGTCAGAGATCTGAGGATTTGACTTTGTTTTACTTAAGTGAGTGATGTTCCTGAGAAAAATCTGTGTGTGGGTGCAGGAGTTCCTGAGCTGTAGTAACCTACACCGCCCTCTTTTGGTCATTGTTAAATACCCTAATAAGTGAATTTGGTTCAGTAGGTTGCTGTATGTATGTACAAGTATTATTGCTGTCTTGACACCATGGTGAAAACACATTGTTTTTTTCTTTATATGTGTGTGGTTATGGTCAACTTCTTTATTCTGAGTCAGAATGGAGAAAAGCATCCGTTCTTTTGACCTCTTTAGCTGGAAAGAAGAAAAAAGAAAACCATGTTTGTATTGGTTTAAAAAGTGACTTTATTTACATCCGATGATGTCCTGTCTAGCTTTGGCCACTAGAGAGAGCTGTGCCATAAAAAGAGAGATATGCAAACGTTAAATCTTTGAAAGAGCGTAGCTATATCTTTTTAAACGTCATTGTCGTATTTATTTATTTATTTAATAAAAATTTAAAATTTTAAAATGTATTTATTTATGATAAAACACACTTTTAACATGATATTCCTACAATAATTACAATAATTTATTATCACTTTAGTATTTACAATACTTAAGGCGTTACAGTCCTAAAATATGTGCTTTAAGAATGTAATTCCTCTGGAAATTCACTTGTAAATAATGCATTTGATAAGAAAGCTTTAAAAAAAAAAAAAACATTTTTAAAACATTATCAAGTAATTAGTCATTTTTCCTTAGTAAATTCCAAATCCAGTTTGGTAGAAAGCCAAATCACAGTGATGATTAGTAATTATGAGCCTGTGTCCAGAGCTTTGGGCTGTCGCCGTAAGTGCCTCGCTGTCTCTACAGATCAGTCTAACAACTTCTCCAGCACTTCCGTCCTCCAGTCCATTATATTGTAACTGGAGACGCCGATGAGAAATTGGAAAGCAGTTTTACAGCAGAAGGCCACCTAATGAAGACAAACAGAGCCTTTCCGCACTGCTAGTATGTTATTTTGTGAGACGTGGCTGCAGATGCAGAGATAGATCAATGCATGTGAGTAGTGGCAGAGTAGATTATTGAATATGTCATGCCGTTTTGTACATGACCAGTACGACACAATACTGTAGTCTGGTCACCAACATCTAATAGAGGCTTGTATGATGCACAGTTAGCTTTGAAAAAAAAATGGCAATAAAGTTGTAAATAAATAAAACAAATGTGAGTGAGTGTTTTACGACGCATCATCAATTGGCAATATTGGCAGAACTCAACGTAAACAATGCCACTCAACCGGGTGAAACTAGCACATTTTGCTAATTATTTGCTGCTGAAAATGATTTGGGCTGTACTAATCGGTCGGACCGGGAAAAAACATTTGGAGTACTATAGACTGCCAAAAGTTATAACAAATCAAGGAGAAGAGTGCAAAAAACTGTCTGAGGAACAAAAGGCGTTTGTGGTTGTCCAAACTGAACCAGGATTTCCAGGGCGAGAATCTTGACAACATTCGTGTTTGTTCTTATCATTTCCAGTCAGGTAGGTGAAATCTGAATTTATACGGCTTGTAAGTTACATATCATTACCACCTATTAACTTTAGTTATATTGTGTCCTTTCCTGCTTACTAAGTCCTTTTTTATATGATTTAGCAGTTTCCATACGTTTCCCCAACCCCCATGGTTTAGACAGCATAACAAAGTATTAGCAGAACAACACGTAATCAAACGGCCATATTGACGGCATTTACTGTAAACAATGCCATGGAACTGTACGACACTCGCATATTTTGCTGATTATATGCTGCTGAAAATGATTAGTTATTGTCATGTTTTGGGCTGTACTAATCGGTTGGACCGGGGAAAAGTTATCAAGACATTTGTGTTCTTATCATTTCCGGTCAGGTAGGTAAAATATTAGGCTAATATCTTAATTAATACTGCTTGTACGTATCATTACCACGTATAGACTTTAGTTTGTCAAAACACTGCGTCCTTTCCTGCTTACTATATGATTTAGCAGCTTCCACACATTTTTTTCTGTGGTTTAGACAGCATAAATTAGCAGAACAACGTGTTCAGTAGTACATTAACCTTGCAATCCATGCTGTTGTTTACATCCGAGTATCTCCAATATGGCCACGCATCCGGGTAACTGACCAAACCGTGACATAAGTGCAAACCCTCTATTAGAAACCAAAACTTGCACTTTTTTTGGTCAAAATGAGTGAACAGCACCCGAGGGTGAATTTAAAAAGAGCGTTCAACCAAAACTAGAAAATGACCTAGAAATGTTTTTTTGTATTCCACAGGAGAAAGAAAGGTTTGGAAAGACGTAATGGTGAGTAAATAATAAACTATCCTGTTAATTAAAAAAAGCCCACAACCAGACATCACAGGTTCCATTTTCAATGTTTTTTTCTGTTTTATTGGCAATCTGTAAGTATGATTTCTTATAGTCTTCAACAACCTGCATGATTTGAGATGTCATCCATGTCTGTATAGCACAAACAGTGCCCTGAATTTGAATTCTTATGAACGAACCACTAATAAACAAGCAAATGAATGATTAATCAAAGCAAGCACTTAATCTGAGATGCCGGCATCAGTAGGTTCTTCTGCCGATAGCTGCAGCTGTCTTCAGAGAAATAAAGGCCTGGAGCACTGTGATCTTAGTTGGATCATTCACAATAAATGGAACAGCCCAATAAATGAACACACATGAGAATAGCAGTCCTTCACAGCTGCTTTTTCGTCTCTTGAACAGATACACTGGCTCATTATCTGCCTCCATCCCAAACAACTGATATGAGTCACCAGTAGGTAAGTCGCCTCGCTGAGGAACCATCTGATCATATTTAACCTCCTCATACACAGGGTTTTTGCCTTAACTTTCTGCATTCATTCTCCTACTGAGACAAAGAAACCACAGGAGAAAATAAAGAGAAAGAAACAATTGTTAGAACTGGATGTTAATGTCAGACTGCAGTGGGTAATTGCCTTGGCATTTAAATAAGAAGGGATCTTCTGGAATTACGGAAATGTTCCTGGTGCCGTTCTGTAGGAACACAGCTAGTTGTATAATCCAATAATGGGAGCAAACAAGAAAACCATGAGCACACCACAAAAATGTAATGTTCTTAAACTGTATTCATATTTTTAATTCCAGGAAAAATATGTAAACATCTCAAAATCAAGGTAAATTAGAAGTAAAACTGCATTTTTTTTTTTT
>JAHKKF010470413.1:0-13353 GCA_019740295.1 Labeo calbasu | reverse complement strand
ATGTGTGTGCATCTTTCTTAGGTTGCGTATTGCCTTTAAATGGATAGTTCGAGCCTTCTCAGGATACCTGTCCACTGACCAGCTCCTATTGTTATGGGACCGCATCCTTGGATATGATTCCTTAGAGATAGTAGCAGGTAAATCGATATTTTTCAACATGAAACATGCAATTTTACTGTCACTTCAATGTTTCAAATCGCTTGTTGAATGCAGCCAGAGTTTAATGCCAGTAATTTTGGATAAGTAGTTAATCGTTGCGCTTAGGAGGTGTTAAACTGATTTTAATTTACCTTCATTTTGAAAATGTGACCTCTATGTTAGTGCAGACTTAAATAAGAAGGGTCAGTCAGTCATATGGCATACACCCAGTTTCCTGGACGATGACTGTTTGTCTGTCCCTCTTTTTCAGTCCTGGCCGCTGCCGTCTTTGCCTTCCGAGCCGAAAACCTAATGGAAGTGACATCACTGGCATCAGCTGAGGTGGTTACTTGTGTGTGTTAGTGTGTGCGAGTGCTAAGGAATACAAAAATAGTGTCTTCACTCACAGCCAACACTAGTAACTCAGTCCACCCAAGGCACATGCTTCAAAATTGCTGGGATAACCACTTTTAAAAGTGGACCAAGTCCCCCACACCCCAGTCTTTAAAATGTTTAGACGACGTGATGTCCAATGTGATGGGAACTTAACTGTCGACACTGTGTTTTGAGCATGTGTGTATGTATCTCTCAGTGCCATTATATTCGTAACAGATTATAACTCATTACCTCTACTCTTTATATTGTGGTTAGTACCAGTTAAGCTCAATAGGAAGCATTTTATGGCATGATGCCCTTCATTTTTGATTGTCCTTAATAATCTTTTTCTTCTTTTTTTTTGAATAAACACTTACAATGGAAGTGAATAGGCCAAGATACTCACTATATAAACAGTATAGCTACAAGATATAAACCGTTAGTGTTAACATAATTTTAGTTTAATAAATGTTCTTTGACCGTTTTCAGCTGAAGTCCAGTTGCATTAATAGGAAACCATGCCATTTGGACTTTTTTTGTGATGATGAAGATTCAACTTTTTTCCCATTTTCATTGACAAAGCCTAACAGTAACCAAGATAGTTTTTTTTAAGAAAACAAAGGACAATCTAAATTATTTAAAATCATCCCACAAATTCTGATTTAACCAGAAAGCTTATTGCTTCGAAATCAGAGGTGCTTGTTATATAATTTGACGGATACGATCTGAACATTTTAATATGCAAAAGCCCAACATGTTATAGTTAGGAATTCATTTCTACACGTTCAACTTTTATGAAAGCATCCTATGCTAGTTAAGAGGTCTGCGCTGTCGGATGCTGTCACATGCAACTGCTTGATTGACAGCTGTAGTAAAAGTGCATCTGACCTGCTTTCATTAATTCTGGCTGTAACCCGCAGTGACGCACGGGCCTGGGCCCCAAGACGCTGTGAAGATGCTGCTGGACAGTATCTGCTTGCTTATGTACCACCTGGTCCCTACTGGAGAAAGTATCATAACACGTTGTATTTTTAGCACCCAGGCCTGGTCATGAAACATTAGAGGAGACTTGCTAACCTGATAGGGGCCTCTAAATTTATTTGCTTCCAATTCCATAAGGACCGAAGCTTGAGAACACATGATTCCTTCTGAAAACCCCCGCCCAAGTGGCTCCTGGGAGGCGGATGCACTCTTAGCACCTTCCAAGCTCTTGAGTCGCATCAGTGCGGGCCAGCAGACACCATTTTGTGAAACTGGATTGGCGGTTATGCATGCATGTATTGTGCATGTGGTTTGGCTAAAGGTGCGGTCACATCAGCAAAATTTTGTATGCAAAAGTTCGTTATTCATATTCAATAGCATTATGATGTATAAAACACTGCTCAGAAGTTTAATTTCAAACCAAGCAGCTTTCTGTTGGCAAATTTGTAACATGACAGAAATGTGACTGCACCTTAAAGGGATAGTTCATCCAAAAATGAATATTCTGTCATTAATTACTCACCCTTATGTTGTTTCAAATCTGTAAGACCTTTGTTTATTTTTGGAAGACAAATAATGATATTTTTGCTGAAATCCAAGAGCTTTCTGACCTTGCATAGACAGTAATGTAATTACCACATTCAAGGGTCGGAAAGGTAGTAAGGACTTCATTAAAGGGGTCTTAGTATGCTCTTTTACAAAATCTTGATTTTGTTTTGGGGGTGTACTAGAACATGCTTTCATGCTTGGTGGTTCGAAAAACGCATTATTTTTTAACATTATTTACATTATTACATCTCTCCAAGCCTGGCACATAAGGTTCCGGGTTTAATGAAGGCCCGCCTTCCGAAAAACGAAATGTGTTGTGATTGGTTAGCTCTCCCACTGCGTTGCGATTGGCGAACAGCTTAGACAGTGTTTCAGTACTGCCACGCCCCTTGTCGAAGAAGCAAGTTCTGTGTACAACTGTTAGCGCAAGCTAGATTAAACTGATTCTTACATTTTAAATATGGTTATTTTTCTTTCAAAAACGCATCGATTTGCTACAGGAGGCCTTTATTAACCCCCCGGATGGTGGGTGCCAGGATAAATTTTAATATAACTCCGATTGCATTTGTCTGAAAGAAGGAAGTAATATACACCTAGGATGCATGGAGGGTGATTAAATATCCAACAGTTTGAATTTTTGTCGGCGGGATTTATTTTAATGATATTGTAATGGCCCACGTTATGACATCATTGGATGCGGAAAACAAACGTTGTAGTCCAAAGGAGCCGTTCGTTGTAGTTCTTGATAGGGACTTTTTAAAAATGATATATCTCCTTTTGGAGTAGACTTTGAGATTTGTAACTTTGTAGATCTTTTTTATGCCCAAAGATACACTCCACACACTGACTCAAAAAGTTCAAACGTTCAAAAAAATGTTCAAAAAGTGAAAAAGCATAATATCACCCCTTTAAAAAGAGAAGAAATTCTTGAAAAAAGGCTATTTTTATTTGCGGACAAAAAGTATTCTCGTAGCTTCAGAAATTACAGTTGAACCACTGATGTCACATTGATTATTTTAGCGTGTTCTTACTACTTTTCTGGGCCTTGAGTGTGGTAGTTGCCTTGCTGTCTGTGCAGGGTCAGAAAGCTCTCAGATTTCCTCAGAAATATCTTAATTTGTGTTCTGAAGATGAATGAATTTCTTATGGAGTTGGAACGACATGTGGGTGAGTAGTTACTGACAGAATTTTTATTTTTGGGGTGTTCTGGTGTTTTTCTTGCCAGGCAATCTAAATGGATGCCGCTCTTATAAGTGTTTACCATGATGGGCCTGACACTAACTTAAAGCTACAGCCATGCTTACGTAGAACATGGCTAGAAAGAGCCTTTGTTTTTTCATTCTTAAATTTTTCTTCTTCTTGCAGGCTGTTCTTGCTGACCTCTCAACCCTGAAGGTGATGCCCTTGCTGCAGATCTTCCTCTTCGCCACCTCCGTCTGAGAAACAGGCTGTTGTGGTGACTGGATGTTCCAGTCCACTTTGTTTTCATGCTGACGTAAAAGGGATAGTTCACCCAAAATTGTAAACTGTTTAACTCAAATTTACTAATAGTCATGTCATTCCAAAATGACATTCGTATAACATTAGTATGCTTGTATGACTTTGTCTTCTTTGGAACATAAAGGAGCTTTTTTTTAAAGAATGTTGGTAATCACACAGTTTTGATTACCATTGACTTTCATTGTATGGCCAAAAGCATTTTTAAAATATGTACTTGCATGTTCCACAGAAGAACGAAAGTGTTGGTGTGGAACAACCTTAGGATGAGTAAAACATGACAGAATGTTTGGCTATGAAGCGACTTTACTTTTCACCTGACGTAACTGATTTCTCCTATTTAGCAATCCATACCTTCCTCCACCATTTTGGTTTTGTATGTAACTGCCTCTCAAGATTCAGTGCGTTCCAAATAAGTCGCACGCTGCTCCTTTTTTACAGAGAAATGCATTTAATTACAGGTGCACTGTGAATTGCAGATGGCACATTTCAGGTTAAACCAGGTTGAAGATTTCCAGTGAACTGTTTGAACTGCAGTAGTGACACAAGGGAGAAAAACACTAGGAACAGAGTAATTTATGAATTATATGTTGTCTTTTTTTTTTTATCTTAAACATACCTTTTTTTTTTAAACAAATTCTTATTTTGGAATGTTATGAATATGTGACCTTGGACCATAAAACCAATCACACACGGGTATATTTGTAGAAACAGCCAACAATACATTGTATGGGTCAAAATGATCAGTTTTTCTTGTATACCAAAAATCATTAGGATATATTTCTCAGTATTTAATTAATTAATTAATTTATATTATTTTTGGCAACTTCATAGTCCATATTTTAAAATACAGTAGTTGTATCTCGGCCACATATGGTCCTATCCTAACAAACCATACATCAGTGGCTTATTTATTGACTGGCTTTGTGGTTTAGGGTCACATACGTTGACACTATATTATCACTGCAAACCTAACAGAATACTGTATGTTGTTATTGCTAGCTAAAACAAGTAAAAGTCATTTTCATTAATAAAGCTGAAATAAAATATTATTTTACAAAAATTAAAATGTAATCTAAAATATATAATAAAAGCTAGTTCAAAAATTAATAAATACTATAATAATATATAAATAATATTAAAATAACACTGGTTACTCTTATAATTCCCTAGAATTGCATATCGGCCAAAGAAAAAAAGTCTTCCATGATAAACAGTATTTGTAGTTGCAGTGTAACTTCTAAAGATTCCCAGATAAGGATCTTAGGAATAGTGAAAGTCTTAATAGATGCCATCTACTGCAGTTAGGATACTCTGGTTATCCTTTTGGCTTAGTACCAGTGAATTTGGATGAGAGCACTTATCAAACTTTGAACATAAGTGTGATGTCCATGGATAACAGAAGAAGCATTGATGGAGATAAGTATTTGCCTTTCATATTTGCATAATGGCTGTTTCGTGTGACTATTAATAAACGCAGATCTACACTACCTTAGATCGACAAAAAAATGTTACTGATTTGAAAGAGAAATGGTAATTTTGAAGCCATACCAAATGAATTGTGTTCTTTTGTCTGTACCATCTGTTTCGAGAACGGCGGCACATCTCTGCACGTTCAATAATATAACATATTTGATGCAAATTGCAATTAATTAATGTATATTATCTTTTATCTCTAATGTTTATTTTCTTTAGACTAACATCATTTGTTTATGGGTTACTTCTGTTCTTGACAGTAGCTATTATTAATTTAGAAGCAGAAACGTATATGAAGAATTGCCTAAATTATATCTTAAACTGTTAATTCATTGTTCATTCAGTATCAGCTGTACAGTATTAACACGATTTCATGTCGTTAAGAGCAACTCTTACATTGCCTGACATTTATATGCATTTCAACCATGAATATTTATTTCAATAAATTTAATTCAATACTGTCTAAACAGTCAATTGTTACATTTCCCTACATTAATATATACGACTAGATTTTGTTTCAACCTCCATAAATATTTCAGTAATTATTTATATCAGAATTTCTTAGTGATTCTATGTAATTGGATTTTAAGTTTGTACATGTACACGTGTAATGTATATTTCGTAAAAGTTTGCGTCAGCAGTAGATTGTTAGATTCATTCGAACACATTCATTTGAAGACAAATATCGCAGCTGTTTAGTGGACTGACCCTTATTTTGTACAGGCTGTACAGTGCATTCAGCCCATGAATTTCAGCATCATTCATGACTCTACAAGTTGACCCCCAGCTTAAGCAAACTCCAGCGGCTCTCTGACATCTGCTCCTTCTATCCGCCTGCCCCTCTCATTCCCTCTGTGCCTCATATCAAATTATGCCACTCGTCCGTTTTCTGCCCTGCTTTTCACTCCCCGTTGCCTCACACTGGTCTCTCGGTACATCTGCCACCTGTTTACACAGCTTCCCACGCCCTGTCCCGTTATTACCGGACTTTCAGTCACCATGGGAGCAGCGCACCCCTAGCGGTCCCTCAATGTACCAAAGCACTGCTCCTCGCTGAAACATTTCTTGTAGACAGGCACTATCACATTTCCTCTGCCTCTCTCTTGGGCACCTTTATATATTTAGACCTCTGTAATAACTGCCCTCCTGTCCTGCTGATACAGTTGAAACCTTTATGCAGGATGTTAAGGGAGCTTGCTTTGAGAGTATTAGCTGTGAATTTGTCACAAATAATTAATTGCACTTTAACATGCTAAATGTCATCAACTTAAAACTTTATATTAAATAAAGATATTGATACACATGATATGAAAGCATTTTACTTTTTGCACGAACTATATGTGATATTTAAAGCTGCACTCAAGCTTTTGTTAGTGTTTTGCTGATTCTTATTTGTTTCAATAGCATCAGTGGTTTTGCACTGTATACTGACACCTATTGGCCTGGATGCATAAAGTGAGTTTACTTATTGATGCCTTTATCTCTTTATTTTTTGTTTTGCTTTTTTATTTATAACACATTCATATGAACATTCTTCGATTAAATCCTAAATCCTAAAAAAAAATTGGTTGTGCATTATGGTTTGAGGAGTTGACTACTTTACTGGGTTGCCACTTTTTTTAACATTCCAGCAGATACTGCTTGTTTGGATATTTAATTTTAATGTATTGTTTTTTTATTTTTAATTTGTACTGATTTAGTTTAGACAGGTCATTCGCACACATGCTGATCCGTATGGTTAGTATGTTTTTTATTTCATATTTTTATTTATGTATTTTTGCTGTTGTTGAAAGAAATGTATACTTTTATTCAAGGATGCAATAAATTGATCATTTGAAAGTAAAAACATTTAAAATGTTACAAAACAGATTTCTGAGATATCTGTTTTTTATTTCTATTCATCAGAGAATGCAACTGTTTCAACATTGATAATAATTAATGTTTTTTTAAGCAAATCATATTTCTGAAGGGCCATGTGACACTGAAAACAAGCCAATAATGGCTGATGAAAATTAGGCCTTTAAAGGAATTAATTAGATTAGAAAAAAAGATAAAATAAAGGTTTTTAAAATTTAAAAATATTACTGTTATACTGTATTTTGATCATATAAATGCAGCCTTGGTGAGCATAAAAGACAATAAAGATCATTTTGGTAACTTTTTTAAGTCTCTTTGTTACAAATGTTACAAATATTTACTATTATAATAAATAATTCTGCTTAATTACATGCAAGTAACCCTAAGCCAACCCTATTCCTAATGTTGTTAATTAATATTACTCAGTATGTATAATTACACTGTAACAAGGACACCTTAAAATAACATGTAACCAAACATTTAAAAAATCTTACCTACCCCAACTTTTGAATGGTATATGTGATGCTTGCTTTGCTTGTTACTTACAGCCTACTTTTACGTAAAGCGTCTAAAAGTGAATGTATTATAAGTTACTGGCCAATCGGCTTCTGGTCATGTGATGTCAACATGGCGGAGTTCATGAGGGGGCGACCTGCTCCATGTGCAATTAAACAGCTTTTTATGGAAGACTCATAAGTCTTCATCTCATGCGACATATATATATAATTTTAATCATAAAGCTAGCTAAATAAATAAATAACCTACACTTTAATAGTAAGTCGTATGCACATCCTTTTCTGTACACCATTGCAGAAAAAAAAAACACCCACACAGAAAAATCTGCATCATATTCCAGATGAACATTATCCTTTAACAAGAAACAAGAAAACACCCATTATCTGGCTGACTGCTTTCACCCGCGGTCTGCCTTTTCAAAGCTCACGTCTCTCTCACGCTGTCAGCCAATCAGATTTTGCCATGTTGGGACCGCTCAACCAATCGCAGCCCGCAGCGAGGAGGAAAACTTGGATGATTCTCTGGGTGTAAATTGTTGCGTGTCGCGATGGGAGAAATAAAAGTGGGAAGTGATGAACAATAGAGCTGGCTGTTTCCGGGAGGCGCCAGCATTCCCGAACAACTTTGGTGCTCTTGTTATGCATACCGATAGTCAGCCAAGCACACAGCTCATTGTTGCCTCACACAGCCCCTCCAGTTCACAGCAGCAGCTGGTTTTGTGTCATATAAGAGAGTTTTAGGCGAGATCCGCGAAGAGGGAGAATCAAACTGCCGGCGTCCTGTTGTCAATTGATTTGCATACGGACTTCCGCCCCCTGAATTTAGTTTCTGCATCTACTAGCAAAGGCAGTGGGCAGACCTGAGCCCTCATGTCAGGCGCAGTCATGCGGACTTGACATTTAAACTCGGTTAATATTTGGACATGAACGGCACACGCGTGTATTTTGGATGGTCACGATGGATTTGGATTAAACGGCACACTGGGATCTGACACTTTCGTTCTCAGAGGCGTTTAATATGCTGGAAATCTGCCGGCTCTTGTGGATGTACCGAGACTATTTGCTGTTACTTCCAGTGTAGAACTGGAATATTTGCATTGGACTCACTGGGGTATTTTCTAACAGAAAAATGCGTGTTTTCAGCTCCTCTCAAACAGGGGATTCCTCGTCAGTTTGCACTTGTCTGTTTGGATCCTAAAGTAGGATACAGCCAGATCCTCCAACCCAGTCCAGGATCTGATGTCTGTATGCTCTGATGTCTATTTCAATGTGTCATATTAGAAGAGTTGACCATCTCTTTTGGATGGAGTTTTACCTCGCGATCTTCTTTTGACGTCTTGGACAGCGTGGATGCATTTTAGGTCGTTTTTAAGCTTGGATTACTTCTTTTTTGGCTACGTTTTTACACCTTGGATCTTCTCGGGTATTTAAACTCGGTGCTTTCTATCTAACTACTGTTCAAATCACACGTTTCATTCTTGTGATTCGTTTTGACGATCCACTGGGTGAAAATACGGTGTGATCTCTTGTTGATTTATTTATTGTTCGTTTGAAAGCTTTTGCACACCATGACTTTCTTGTCCGGGGCAGCGGTTCTGTTGCTGCGTGGACTCGTCATCTCTGCGGTATTGGGCTTAGAGAGTTCATACACGAGTCAGTTGTCGAACCGAGTCACTCCTGATCCAGCAGCAGCAGCAGCTGTTGCTCCTACAGGTAAGACCTCTATATCCTAACAAACCACAAATCTAATTGGCCTGCGTTACTCTCTCTCTCTCTGTCTCGCTATCGAGGGGTGATTTAGTAACTCCAGATACTGTCCACATAGTCGATTGTCAGTGCTGTTTATGATGGGTGTTAATCAGGGAATGTTAATGTGTGTCATTTCGCGGCACCGTGGGTCGGTCTTTCTTAACCTCACATCAGTTTTGGATGATTCTAGAGAAGCTGATGCTTTGCCTGTACGAGTGACTGCTTACGAATGTGATGAAGGTCAGGACAACATCCAAATGGAATTCCTGCTGTTCCACCAATAAACGCTTGGCATGAGAGAGCAGGAGGAACCCCCTCCATACAGCACTGTCATCAGCCAGCACCTCCATGAGGAGAAACCACCAGACGGGGTTTTCCATGGCCACTGGCTGATAGAATTCTCTTGTAGATTGCTTAAATGAAACTGACACTTATTTTACACAATATTCACTAAACAATTGAAAGAGTATACATATGTTTATTAACCATGTTCGCTATGGCAAGCTATTTTGACATTTATTTCTTTAAATTATCTATTTTTGTTATTATTATTTTTTTTGGTAACTAAATTATAACCCTGTAATGACTAGTATTATTTTCAGTTTCGCTACTAACATATCTATTATTCTAGCACTTAATAGTGACAGGTGTCTGTCAAGTCTGTCACCAGTAGGCTACTTTTGCTACTAGTCACTAACCTAAGTGACAGATAACCATTCCACTCTTAAAAGCTAACATTTTTATACGAGTTTTAGTAGTAAGTACTCATTAGCTGCTAGTTCATGCTTATTAGTTACTAGTAACTAGCACAAGGCTAATCAAGTATCGTGTCCATTCAAACTCTAACTTTTTTTGTCAACTTCCAGTATTTGTATTGGATAATTATTAATTAATTTCTATCTTGGAAAATTATTAATTTGCACCATTATTTTAGGTATAAAAATATTTTTGTCAAAAAGCCTGAGGGATACCACCCATTCATTAGCTGATGACAGTAAATTCTCAAATGTGACCCTGGGCCACAAAACCAGCCATAATGGTCATTTTTTTTTAAATTTGAATAAATAAGTTTTCCATTGATGTATGGTTTGTTAGGATAAGACAATATTTGGCCGAGATACGCTTATTGAAAATATGGAATCTGAGGGTGCAAAAAAACAACAACAAAAACAACAAAATAAATCCTTTAAAGTTGTCCAAATGACGTTCTTAGCAATTCATATTACTAATCCAAAATTAAGTTATATAAGATATATTTACAGTAGGACATTTACAAAATATCTTCATGGAACATGAACTTTACTTAATATTCTAATGATTTTTGGCATAAAAGAAAAATCGATAATTTTGACCCATACAATGTATTTTTGGCTATTGCCACAAATGTACCCATGCTACTTAAGACTGGTTTTGTGGTCCAGGGTCACAAATGTCCAAATATTGGCAGATATCACTATTGTTTATCACTATTGTATACAACGCTGTTGTCATGGGCAAGACTGGGAATGTTGGAAATGTTGTCCCGGGTCGCTCTATAAGATTTTTAAAAAGTTTTTGGCCCTTTGAATTTATATTCAATTGACTGTATACTATATATGATGCGTTTGATCAATAGAAAGCTAGCTTTTAGGTCACTTTGTAAATCCATCTTTTAAATATCAAACAAATAAATCTTAAAAATTAAATAAAGTGTATTTAAAAAAAATAAACAAAGAACTAGGATTTGTACCATGCTAATACTGAGTGCATAATGTATAAACAAACAGGACTGATTCAGTCAGTCAGCCTATTCTGGTTCATAACCCCACAGCTGTTTTCCCAATATTAGTCATGCCTTTAATGACAGTAGATCGTTTCTGACAGGCAGCAGTCTGGTCAGCGCGCACTTGCTGAGGACACAGGGTGAGATGACAGATTGCTGTCTGTACAGAGCTACACACTGCTGCTCATATGATGAATGTAATCCAGATCTGTGGTCATGCAGGAATGCAGACTTAATCGGAAGGGTAAATAACCTGCATGCAAATGGTAATTGACTTATCAGAAATTAAAGCCCTTGGACAAATTGTTTCAGCTGTTGCCAGAGTTTAGTGCATTCAAATGAACACTTGGTATGCATACTTGTTTAAATACAGCAAGTGCACCACTGTTCCCAGCTGCAACAAACCCCTTGAATTAAGGAAACCCCTAATTATAACTGCGCTGCACCTTGGGGTTTTCTTAAAGTCCACTTCCAAAATTTATAAATAATTTACTCACCCCTTGTCATCCAAGATGATCATGTCTTCTTAAGTTGATAAGAAATTATGTTTCTTGAGGAAAACATTTCAGGATTTATATCCATAAAGTGGACTTCAGTGGTGCCCCCAAGTTTGATCTTCCAAAATGCAGTTTCAGTGCAGCTTCAAATGGCTCTAAACGATCCCAGCCGAGGAAGAATCGAAACGATTGCTCATTTTTGAAAAATTAACAATTTATATACTTCTCAACCTCAAACACTCATCTAGCTCTGCGTGAACTGTTTTTTCCCGTTCAAGACAGTTAGATTATGTCGAAAAACTCCCATCTCGTTTTCTTCACCAACTCCAAAATCACCCTACATTGCTGCAAAAGTACCGACCCAGTGTTTACAAAGTGAACATGCAAAGAAGATCAAACGTAAAACATCAATGTAGGATGATTTTAAAGTTCAAGAAGAAAACAAGATGGGAGTTTTTTAACATACTATAACTGTATTGACCCGGATTAAGCAGACTACACATGCACATCGCAGAGACGAGACAAGATGAGCATTTGAGGTTAAAAAGTATTTCAACTGTCAAACTGTTTCCAAAATGACCGATCATTTTGCTAGATAAGAGCCATTTGAAGCTGCATTGAAGCAGCATTTAAACTGCATTTTGGAAGTTCAAACCATTGAAGTCCACTATATGGAGATAATTCCTGAAATGTTTTCCTCAAGAAACAATTTCTTCATGATTGAGGAAAGAAAGACATGAACATCTTGGATGACAAAGGGTTGAGTAAATTATCTGTACATTTTTGTTCTTGAAGTGAACTTCCCCTTTAACTCTTTTTTTCATGGGGTTGTTGCAGTTTGCAATGACTTGAGCATTTAGTGTCAACGTTGGTCTTTTCCCCTAGTATTTGTAGTTACATTTTGACCTACAGCATACAATATTATTACAATTTTAACTTAAACGTATATAACATTGACCACCCAAGCTCATTGTAAAAACATGTCTGTGATGAAATTATATTATGTTGCTTCCTGCAAGTTTCATGACACTTTCAAATTGAAATGTTCAGTGAGTGGTGCTAAAAGCATGTTCGTTTTTACCAGAAACAGATGAATGTGAATCTGGCAACATTTTAAGTTGTTTGTTACAGGTTGGAAGTGAAATGTCCGATGAGTGGTGCTAAAAGGTTAATTGTAGTGGTGCAACAGATTACAAAACTCATGGTTCGGATCACTCACGGTTTTTGAGTCACGGATCGGACCATTTTTCGGATCAGCAAAAAAGGGGAGTCAAATGTAATTTGCTTTCCATTTATTACAAGAACAGTATGGCAGGAAACTTTTGGTTTTATACAAAAATACCTGAGAACTGAAAACAGACCAAACCTTATAATGACAATTTTTTTTTCTTTCAGAAATTCTTGTGTTTTAATTTTTCTGATAATCAAATACAGGCATTAAACATTTATTTATTTTTAATGAAATGAAAATTAAACCCTTTTTATTTGCTTTTTATTTTTTTTTTTTATTATTATAATTTCTGCATTTAATTGTTTTATTTAAATTTGCCAGAAATAGGATATTTAAACACCTACATTATACCGTACAAAAGTTTTACAAGACTAATACATTTCTGTTACATGTTAACATGTTAAAAACATTACTTTTATTTTGACAGGCTGCCGGTTAGTTTTTGTGTGTATACACTATGATATGATGCTAATTTTCTCAAATGAACCGGTAAAATTTATATGAAGTTTTACAGCAGTTCTGGAGATTAAGTTTATGTGTTTATGTCGTCATATAATGAGACGCAGAGGCCGAAAATAACCGCGAGCGTCACCTGTGCTTCACTCTTTGTGTAGTAAACAAAGCCGCATCTCCGCCATTCATTCATACAGAGCCAAGCGGAACATGGAGGATTCATATTTAAACCGTCTTTTTGCGTTTTAATATTCACAGACACTAGTCCATATC
>JAHKKF010470410.1:0-20361 GCA_019740295.1 Labeo calbasu | reverse complement strand
AGTGGGCAGTTTGATTTTACAGAAGTGTGATTGACTTGGAGTTACATTGTGTTGTTTAAGTGTTCCCTTTATTTTTTTGAGCAGTGTAAATACATAAGCCTATATTGTCCTGTAGGTTCATTTTATATATATATATATATATATATATATATACGATGTAGAAAATTACAATTTAAACTGAAAATAAGGTGTCATGTGCCACATTTCTATACATATTTAATGTACTTTTAAAAAATGCACAGAAAAAGCTAAATAATTAAATATACATAATAATATTAATATTAATATAAATAAATAAATAAATATATAAATAAATAATATAAATAATAAACTAATACAAGTCAAACATGTGGGTGTATATATGTATGAATGGACAAGTCTGTGTTTGGATAGCATTATAACAAAAAGTCTCGACTGCATTTTGCCCGTGCCGAGCAACCGGCAAAATATCGGAAGTGGCGCATCCCATGGACAAGAATCCATGAATCCATTATTAGACCGTTTTCTAAGGTTGCATGATATATTAAACCAATTTAAAAATAATAAATCATAATACTGTTGTGAATTAACAAACGCTACGATTACATGTGTAGGTTACGTGTATCTTAGAGTGGCTCCGTTCATAATAAATTCTGCTCCACACAAACATTTATCATTAACACGTGTGAAGCCCGTCAAACTTTATCCCTGTATATTGCTGTGAGTTTGGGAGTATTATAATGTTCATTTGGGAACACAACAAGCGCCATTTCATCAGATTTATAAGGTAAATCAGTTATAAACCTACGTCAACAAAGGAGAATACATCATTATCTTAATCAGTATTAAGTGGACATTTGAATTAAATGTTATTTGGTCAATATAAAACAAGGATTTGATCACACAGTAAATTGTAATTGTCAGGCCTTTAATGCATAATGTACCTTAGTTCTATTGTCTATAATATCATGTATTTTCATTTTTTTCTTGCTTTTGATACTTTATTTGAACCAGTTATTACCTCATTGCTATTATATATGTATTTTAAGTCAAATGCTATTATTTGCATAGGCCTTTATTTATTACCTTAAAACATTAATTATAATTATTGAGTATAATTACTCAATTAATTTTCAAAATAATTGACTCAGTTGCCAAAATAATCGTTAGTGAGAGCCCTATTGGACAGTGTCAAATTTTTGGTCATCATCTAATCCTTATACTAAAATGTGGAAAATATTCTTATAAAGCACAAGCAGATGTGTCTAGACTTTTGACTGCTACAGTAACCAAAACTGTAAATAGAAACAAATAGCCACAGGAGCTTATAAATTATTGCTAAGACGTGTCAGAGAAACGCTGGAGGCTCAATACACCAATCTAGGAGGAAAGTAGTGTTTGGTTGGCACAGATTACCCCTGTGGTGAAAGAGCACCAGAAAATAAACATCTCAGTGGGAGGACACATGGCTGGGCAGAGATAACACTTCTGTAAATGACAATCTAGAGCACATGAAAAAAAATGGTAATAAATCTCTAATGCGTCCTAAGTGCTGTGAGCTTCTGCCGGCCTGTATGAATAGCTCAGGAAAAGCGGTGTATAAAAAGCTCTGGTGGAGTAATTGTGATTAACAAAATACTATTTCAATTAGCCTATTCTTAAAAGGCAACTTTACATGCCCTTCATCATAGCGGCCAAATTGGGATCAATAAAACACAGGTGGTATTACGACAGGCATGTTGTTAAAAGGAATATAAAAATATTATGCCGGAACACATGGGGACTTTGGTCAATATTTTATTCTCGTTTATTCATTTCAAATATGTTTTTGTGGCTCAAGTCTTTCATGAAGTCTTAGCTTATTGTAATAGGCTGCCAGAAAAAAAAAAAAATCAATGATATATTTTTAGTATGAAAAAAGCCAACCACACACTGTGAGCTCATTAAATATGAAACTTACTGCAAAATCTTTTGTCAACTTAGCGACATGAAGGATGTTTTCATCAATAAAAACATTTTCTGGTTCACGACCTGCGAGTGGATGTCAAGGTAAATCCATTACAAACGGCAATAAACACATGGCTGCTTTATAAAGAGTGAGCAGCTTCAACATGCAGAATAAAGCACATGTTAAAACCAACAAAAAAGATGAGTGAAGCACGTGTGTGTCTCTGGACCAGTTCACTCCATGTCATTTAAGGGCACAGAGTGCATCCGTCATTGATGCTGCCAGAGACTGATGGATAAGCCATGCTGAGATGCTCAAATAACATCCATCTCACAGAGGTGAACTAGGTCATGATGACATTTGGAAACTTGCTGAGGTTTCCTTAAGAAAATGTAACCCATCTGCTTTGTGGTTATGGTAGTGTTGTAGCATAAAAGTTAAATGTTGTAATTTGACCACAGACTGTTGTGGTTAAAGTCTATTAAATGAAGATGAAAATGAAAATGCGCTCACCCACAGGCCATCCAAGATGTAGAGGAGCAGCTTTCTTCACCTGAACAAATTTAGCATCACATTCGCATCACTTGTACACCAGTTGATGCAGTTAATAGGTGCCGTCAGAATAATGTTTTTTTTTTGTTTTTTTTACAAACATGCAGACGTTAATTGATGGACTGGAGTCATGTGGATTACTTGTGGATTACTGTGATTGACTGACGGCACCCATTCACTGCAAAGGATCCATTGGTGAGCAAGTGATGTAATGCTACATTTCTCCAAATCTGTTCTGATGAAGAAACAAACTCATCTACAGTACATCTTGGATCACCTAAGGGGATATACATTTTTAGCAAATTTTCATTTAGGGTAAACTACTCTGTTAAATTACTAAAACAATATTAGTACAAATGATTTATGCAATTTTAAAAGAGATTAACATTTCATCATTACAAATGAAAATTGATTGAAAATGCACTTACCCACAGGCCAGCCAACATGTAGAGGAGTTTCTTTCTTCATCTGAACAAATTTGGAGAAATTTAGCATCATATCACTTGTGCACCAGTTGATACTCTGCAGTGAATGGGCGCCGTCAGAATGATGGATTTGTTTTTTTGTAGGGCTGACAAACGATTAATCATGATTAATCGTATACAAAATAAAAGTTTGAATTTGCCTAATAAATGTGTGTGTACTGTGTAATTATTATGTATATATAAATACACACAAATTAATGTATATATTTAAAAGAAATATGTTATGTACAAAATATTTTTATTTATATATAATATAAATTATACAAAAATTATAATAAATACAAATATTTCTTAAATATATACATGAATATATTTGTATTTATAGATAAAAATTACACACAGCACACACACATATATTAGGCAAACCCAAACTTTTATTCTGTATGTGATTAATCGTGATTAATCGTTTGACAGCTCTTTTTTTTTTTTTAACAAATATGCATCTTTTCATTTCAAAACATGAATCAATGGACTGGAGTCATGTGGATTATTGTGATGTTTCTATCAGCTCTTTAGCCTCTCATTACGACGGCACCCATTCATTGCAAAGGATCCATTGGTGAGCAAGTGATGTAATGCTACATTTCTCCAAATCTGTTCTGATGAAGACACAAACTCATCTACAGTACATTAGGTATTTTAAGTAAATTTTCCATTTAGGATGAACTACTCCTTTAAATTGCTAAAACAATATTAGTACAAATGATTTATACAATTTTAAAAGAGATTAACATTTCATCATTACATCTGAGAAACAACCCAGAAGAAATTAGTTTTAATCATAGTCATTCACAACCCAAGTGATTACAGACAAGCATCTCCTAGATTTATTTAAGTTAATATCCTGCTAATGTGTCCAGATAATCACCTTCCAGATTTATCGGAGTTAATATTTGCTAATGAGTTTTTAATATAACATTGGGTTAGTACATGAAATGCTAATTGACTTTTTTAAAATAGTTTTACAGTATTAAAGAAAACTGGCAGTGTATCTGATTGCATTGGATCCAAAATTCAGTGCCATCTATATTTTGCCAAGGGTACACTGATAAACCTCCAGGGTTTCACAAACAGTACTACTATATATAAATACTACAACATTACTGTAAATAAATACACACATTCTTATTGGGTCATTTGTTTACATACAAAATAAAACAGCAAATCATTACAGAGCACTTGAGTGCTAAACAGTCACATATTAACGCTAAGCAGCCATTCAGTGTTTTCTTTGAAGACAGAATCACAAACATAGCTACTTTCTCTTCTTACACTTTGGTTTGATAGATCTTCACTGTATTGAGGGTGCCATCTAGTCCCCGAACAGCATGGCTTAAAGCTCACTGCAGCATTCCTAACCTTCCCCTGTAATGAATCTGCTATTGATCTAGAGCCACAGACTCACATACGGTTAGACCTCGGGCCCCATGGACAGGAAAGCAATCATAATATCCACTCTCAGTGGTATGACTCCTCAAGAAATCCCTGAAGGTACAACAAATATTTCTGCAAGGCATTGTTTTGCACCTTAGTACTCACACAAAACAAAAATAAATAAAATCAAAGACCCCAAGCTATCGATTTTTTGTTTGCTGAATGTCTTCAAGGAAGCTCATTCATACAGTGGATTGAATGCTACTTAGAAAACAATGAAGAAATCTAGAAGTCTATCAAAGTAGGCAGGAAGGCAGAGTCCTTCTAATAGCATTTTTATTTTCTTATGCTGCTATGATATACACACTACAGCTGAAAGGCTTGTCACAATGAAAAACTGATACATGGACAGAAATACACAAGTCTACATGAAATATAACCTGCAAGCCCTTTTAAACTAACACATAGGTGACAAAATCCATTTCGAATGTAGTTTGATAAAATCTTCTAATCATAATTGATCAATCTGAGAAATACACCAAAATCACTTGACCTAAAATGGCACTGTTCTACGTAACACTCACTATTAAAGGATTGTTTTTGATTGTAGAAGAACACAGAGATAGCAAACCAAATAATGCCCAATGCACAGTGTATTGGTGCTGAGGTACCAGGATCAGGCACTTGAGTAAATAGAACTCTGCTAAAAATGGGGCAAGTTTCCAGTTATCAAGGCAGAGCTTAACTGATGGGCTTTTTTTTTTTTTTTGGCAGTGATTATGTACTTGCTCTACTTGGTCAGCACTATAAAAGAAGGAAAGGAAATATCCCATAAATCCAGCATTTAATATTCTGTTCTGAAACACCATTAAATTAGCATACAAATTAATAAAACCAATTCAAGAAATAATGGGGTAAGCACCTGCAGAAAAAAAAAGGAGCTTATGCAGCTTCCTGTCGTGAGGCACAAAGCGTCCACCACAGAGACTGCAGGACTTATGTAGGTCGACTGAGGGTACGTGAATGGGAACACCGAATTGCATCACAGAACCACTGTCAACACATTCATTGTGCGAAAATCCACAAAGAACATTCTCAATCAAATCAAATAACACTGGAACTTGGAAAGAGTAGGGCAAGACGTGTCAGTGGCTAATCTGTCATCCTTTAAATCGATCGAACTTGGTCAAATACTTAAAAAGGTCTCACAGGCAGCTGAATATTATATTGTATTGTATAGGTGCTTTTTAATGCAGGTTTACATGTCAAGATAAAGTTTCTGCAGCAGATAAAATGAATTTAATGTCAAAGCAAATAAATAAATAAACAAAAGCAAGCTCATGAAAATATGTGCCTCTATATATACACATTTCTGCAACACTATAATTACGTACTGCACATTTCATTGCAATTTCAAAGTGAAATTGGCACATTTTTATTACTTTGGTACAGGCACGTATTGCTGCGTTTTTATTATGCTGCTGGTTGAGGTACGTATTGCGGCTGTTCAGAATTCAAATATCTGAGGAGTGTTGCTAAAGGTTAATGCTCTGTTGTTTTGGAAATATCCCCTACACCAAACCCAACCCTAAACCTACCCGACAGTACCAAAAGTGATTTAAAAAACGCATTTGTTGATGCAGCCGTGCTATTTTAACTTCCTTATGCAGATTTGAGCTTTTTGTTGAACTGTAGTTTCACAGGGTTCGTACCGGAGCTCTTCATCACTCAAGTGCAACGCCATAGCGCGTGAACTACCGAGCAAACCTACTGAATTAGACAACTCATGCATATGACGCTGTATATGTGAAGACAACATTAAAAAATATCAGTTTTCAAATAGCGCAGGATGTTAAAATTGTTTTGAAGACATAACATAATATTCTGCAAGTAACTGTTTGAAAATTAGGCCTACCGGTGAATCATACTTTGTGTAAAAAAGGACTAAAAGTATTCTGAGTTTTACTGCCTCTAGTGTTCATTTCATCTGAAAACTGCAGTGATTCGTACATATAGGTATGTGTTTTCAGTTTTGCCAAAATGTATAAGGCGGCACACATTTCCAGTGAGCCTATGTTGAATAAAAGACATATCACATGCATGTTTGGCATTTGGTACGCTTTGGTTCCAATTGCGCAAAATACATTATTATAACGTTATTATAAAAAAAAAAAAAGTTAAATATTCTGAAAATTAAACACTTTTCTGTTATATGAAAATATCAATAATGTGCAACAAAATATAAGACGCTGGAATTGGTTTGTGCCTAGCAAATGTTTCTTTTTTCTGATTTAAAGAAATAGTTAAAAAAATAAAAAATTCGGTCATTAATTACTCACCTTCATGTCGTTTCAAACCCGTTAGACTTTCGTTCATCTTTAGAACACATATTAGAATATTTTTTATGAAATCTGAGAGCTTTCTGACCCTACACAGACAGCAATGCAACTGACACTTCCAAGGCCCAGAAAGGTAATAAAGATATCTTTAAAATAGTCCATGTGACATCAGTGGTTCAACTTTGTTACAAAGCTACCAGAATACTTTTTGTGTGCAAAGAAAATAAAAATAAGCCACTGATGTCACATGGACTATTTTAACAATGTCCTTAATACCTTTCTTGGCCTTGAACGTATCAGTTGCATTGCTGTCTAAGCAGGGTCAAAAAGCTCTTGAATTTCATTCAAAATATCTTAATTTGCATTCCGAAGATGAACAAAGGTTTGGAACGACATAAGGGTGAGTAATTAATTACAGAACTTTCATTATTGGGTCGACTTCCCCTATTGAGTTCATATATGTATTTTAAATGCATACAAATATGGGTTTCTCAGCGATTCCACTTGAGGACAATTTCAGTAAATGACACATCTTACCCCACTCTCCCTTATAAGGCTTGCTGTTGTGCCATCATCAATGTGCCAAACACATTCACTCCTACACTGCATTGACTGATGCTAGAGAACAGTGCTGATTGTGTCAAAGTCCTTACTAATTTGGGAGCTACTTGGCAGGGACTTGAGGTACTCCAGATGCCTCCTAGCATCTTCCTGGTTATGCCGTACGTAATAGATGACATAAGCGATAACCATCGTGAACCAACCAAACATGGTGACAAACATGGCCACATCGGTAGTCTTATGGTGAAAGTTGCAAAAGTTTATGCCTGAATCCAAGACTTGGATGACAGGCTTGCCCGCGTACTCTTCCTGAACAGAGGTGTGGCAGCTCACCTCGTTCACAGTCTCGGGATCCAGCCTGAGTTCGCGCAACACCTCCTGAAGGGTGCACTCACAGTGCCACGGGTTGTTGGACAAGCTGATCTTGGCGTGCAGCCGAGCGAAGGCCTCCTTAGGGACGCTTTGCATGTGATTATGGGACAAGTCAAGCGCCCGCAAGCTCTCCGAGACACCTTGAAAAGCCCCAGCGTCCACGGTTTCGATGGCGTTCCTTGACAAGTCCAGCTCTTGGAGCCAGGGAAGGTTTTTAAAAGCCTGGTTTGGGATTTTGGTGATGTGATTGGAGGACAGAAAAAGCGACACAGTATCGTGAGGAAGGTCGGAGGGAATCTCTTCTAGGTTGCGAGAGGAACACTGCACTACTGTCAAACCATTCCTCTCGGAGCAGTGGCAACTCTTGGGACACGCGAAACCCATTGCACTTAAACAAACCACAGCTAAAATAAATCTCGACATAAGGGGACAGCCATGAGGGATGAAGACTTTCCTTGACGCATGAGCCCCTCCAGGGAAAGTCATGTCCAGCTTCTTACTTTCTGAATGCTTTACACTTCAAGGGCAGTCATTGTTAATCCAAGTCATACTGAAAAATTAATGAATAAATATTACAGGTCGCGGTGTCATTCCAACAGCAGGAGTTTTTCCTTATTAACGCCCTGTGAGCACATGTGGAGTAGTGATTTATAATTTTCAGGTGTTTGAAGTCATTGTAAGTGTCCTGGGGAGAATCCAAACGAGTCCATCAACATCTGAAAGGCAATTAAGCATTTGAGAGGAAAATGTTTTACAGCCAAGTTTTAATTAGAAGCCAAAACCAGAAGAAGGATGTGAAGAGGGTTCCATTCACTTAATGTCCCTCTTGCCAAGTCTGGGAACTGCAAGAATGAAAGGAGAACAGAAGAATCACCCACACAAACAGACGTTAATGTGATGTAACATGAATTCATATTTGATCAAATACGAAGTAAAGGCGGCTTTAAAGGCATGATTCACACAAAAATTTACTTCCTGTCATCATTTTCTCAGCCTTGTGTCAACCCTGTATGAGTTTCTTTCTTCAACGGCGCATAAAAAGGTATTTTTAGAAATATCTCAGTGTTTTTTTTCCCCTCATGCAACTGAAGTCAATGGTAACCAAAACTGTCTGGTTTCCAACATTCATCAAAATGACAAGACATCAGGGTGAGTAAATAATAACAGATTTTTTTTTTGGCAAACTATGTTAAGATATCCTTTGTAACATGCAAAGCAACATCATATCATCACATCAGTGCTCTGACCTGAAATGACTCCAACAATGACAAGATTTTATTTAAATCTGATAATCCTGCAAATGAATACATTTGTTATGCTGCACATAATCTCATTACATGAGAAAGGACTGATTTATTAAACCAAAACAATCAATTTCTCATTTGCTCCCTTGCAACACAACGCTCATTAATGGATATTAGAAACTCCAATGACAGAACTAAATATGAATCTGAATTTTTCCCATCAGTGAGATACAAAAGAGGCAATAGGCAGAATATCCCCAGTTGTTCTTTCCAAAAGGGACAAAAAACTGAATTAGTATCACAAAAGTGGTCAAAATGACAACTATATTTCAAGTCTTCTGAGAAATGATTAAATGGGAGTTGATTATTCAAACAAAGCTCAGAGCAGCTCAGACATTTTGCACTGTTTGTGCCATTTAAGAATGAAAATTAAACAGTGTCAGAACAACAAGAGGGTGACGAATTCATCACAAGAATTTCATTTCTGGTTTCAAACCTTACAAGAAGGGTGAGGAATACTTCATTCAAGATCAGATCATAACAATGAACACCTTACATTGTGCCTTTTGAGGAACCAGTCTACATGGATAGCTTGTACTTTGTCAAAACCCTCTCTGCTGAGACAGCAACTCATTTTACAAGTGGCCGTAAGGCAGGTAGATAATATTAATATGCCAAACACATGCTGCAGTGAAGCGACTACCATTCTTTCCAGTGAAACTTTGTCACAGGCAGCACTGGAGACATGGAATGCATCATCTTGAAAATGTCGAAATAATAGATTAATTCACTGGCAATATACAGTGAGCAATAAGCACCACAGCTCAGGATTGATTGCTGTATCAGCAGCAGCTCAGTAACAGAAGTTGATCATTGTGATGGATGCTAAAACCACTAGCCACATTCAGAATCCAATAGGATTGAAGTACTGTACATGGTTCATCTATTAAGGTGTGTTGCGAAAGACAGTGAGATTGTAACAGTACAGCTCCAGCAACCACAGCACATTTGGTTGAAGTTAGATATCACAGAAGACCCTTTTATAAAAACATCCTATGGAAACCACACATACAACTAAAAATAATGTAACAAAAATTAAAAATATCTTAAAGGTTGGAAAATTATACCTGCCAGGTTTTCTTTAGCATTAAAAACACCTTTTTTTAGTTTGGAAAAAAAACCCTGAATACAATGCAACGTTTGTATAATGTTCTAGTTTAGCACAATTAACACAGTCTACCTGAATACAAACATGTCGTCTTCTTTTTTAAACTTACAAATAACTTAAAAGCTTAATATGCGTCAACGACAGGCAATTTAACTTGCAAACATTTAACTTGAACCAACTGTGAATATTCATATTTTTTCAACTACATTGTTAATAGAAGAAGGAGCGCACTAGAAGTGACCGTTTCCCTCACGAGTCTAACGGGAGGTGTTTCTTCTGAGGTAAGGGATTTTAACCTCAAGAAAAATTATTTCAATATCTTCTTAAAGCACGAAAATAACACATGAGGGCAATGTCATATGTAGCTGTAAAACGGGATATAAAAACAACTGAAATTACGCCGTTTACGGTTTAGATTAGGGCTACATGAATCATATACCTTTGACAATATTTGAGCGAACTATTGAAAATAAAAAAAAGACAAAAGATGAATATCATATTTTACCTCAAGCTCTCTCTTTTCTCACTGTTATTGGTAAACAGCTTATACTAATAATGTATGGAGTTAAAACAAGACTACGGTATAGGTTCGAGGTTGTACTTAATAAATGTCCTGCTACAACTGACTGAACATGAGAAAAGAAACGCTGAAGTGAAACAAAGAGTCACCGTGTAGAGAGACATACAAAAGACGTAAAAATGATCAGGTTAAAATAATAATGCAACATTATGAAAAATAATGTTAATAACACTATATGACCATATAAAAACAAGACAAATCCCCAGAACGAATTCCATTTACGAACTTACTGCATTTACGCCTCATGTGTGATTTCAAATAAAAATAGACTAGAAAGTTAGCCCTTTTAATTTTAACTGAAAGCTTCATAATGACTTACCATACTTGTTGATAGTTCAGTGGATCAGTCGCCTTTGCAGTGAGTGAAAAGTGAAGAGCACACAGCAGCTATAAGACAGCCGCCTTGCGCTGATTGGATGGTGAGCCCTGCTCGCTGCTCCGGAGGCTGATGGTGCGCTCGCTCCACCCCATCTGACTGACTGCTCGTGGTGGGGATTTTGATTCATTCCAGTGACTCGAATCTTTTGAATCGGTTCGCCACAAAGATTCGCTCACTGGCGGTTTCAAATGGAATCTTTAGAATTCCGCAAATGGTATCATTGAAACACCAAAGTAGGGGGGTGCCCACCTGATGACCCCGATGAAGCTGAGACCTCTTTCATTCTACATCCTCTCCCCTATACTCCTGGTACTACCACTCAAGATGCTCTACATAGTTATCTCAGGCAGGTGTAATAATATTATGGGATAGTACCACCTAGTCCTAAAATGCAGCTGAACATGTTACGAGCTAAGGTAAATAGTCCAACGTACCCTAAACTGATGTGCATGAAAAAAAGTGTTTCCTGCTTTCTATCGAATGGGTTCCTAATCTTGAGTACTACGCCTAAAGAAATCGTGTATTACCTGTGATGTGGATGCACGTGTGTATCCTGTGGTGAATATAATGTAAGGAGCCTACCATGGACCGCAGAATACTGACGAGTACGTCTGCTGAATTGTCCCTGAGCCACGAGAAGTACGGATAAACAAACATACAACGCTACCGATTCATTAACAAATCTTCTGAGAAGTGTCTAAGCGTGGTGACGCCTTTTTTTTCTAACCAAGTCACGTGATTTCGTCATATTGTTTAGAAATTATCTTAAAATGCTACAAATTGATAATAAAAACTATTATTTTTAGTATTTAGTAGTATCTTACGCTTTGTATAGTAGATAGTTTAATTGAAAATTCACACATATTTCGCATCTACATGGCTTTAACTTAGCAAGTCCTCCTCAGTGATTCCCGAATGAGAATGTTCTTGTAATAAAGTTCAAATAAACAACCAATCTGAATCGGTATGAGGAGTGCTTCACTAAACTGAATCGATTAGACAGATTACGATTACGTAACTGACTGTCTATTTGATTTTTTTTAGAATTTTTCCTGCAATATGTTGGCAGTTTTTCTGCAATATATGAGTATAGTGGGGTAAGACCTCAAGCTAGAAGGGTTTTTGTTTGTTTCTGTTCAGATCCTTTTGAGAAACCAGTGACCAGATAAAAACAGCAAGGATGCTTCTCACAGTCCCTTTTAAATTCCAGCTATAGTGTGTTTTCACGACACGTCATCAATAGGTCATATTGGCAGCACAGAACATAAACGATACTGCTGAACCTAACGGAATATGCAAATTTCACTGATTATTGATGTTGAAAATGATAAATTATGGTCATGTTTGGGCTGTACTAGTCGGTCGGACCAGGAAAAACATTTGGAGTACTATACACTGCCAAAAGTTATAACAAATCAAGGAGAAGAGTGCAAAAGACTGGCTGAGGAAAGGTGTTTATGGTTGGCCAAACTGAACCAGGATTTCCCGGGCAAGAATCTTGACAACATTCGTGTTTGTTCTTATTTCCGGTCAGGTAGGTGTAATATTAGGCTAATATCTTTCTTAAAACTACCTGTATGCGTCCTAACCACCTATTAACTTTAGTTCTGCTTACTAAGTCCTTCTCTATATGATTTAGAAGCTTCCACACATTGTTTTCTGTGGCTTAGACAGCACAAATTAGCAGAACAAGGCATGCAATCCATGTTGTTGTTTACATCCATGTTGAGTATTTCCAATATGGCCTTGCATCTGGGTAACTGACCAATCCGTGATGTAAGTGCAAACCCTCTGTAGGCATATTATGTATGTGTTCTGGATGATCAATCAAGACTTACAGTAAGATTTCTGAAGCGAATGTTCTTTCATATTAGATTTTTTAATGGTATTTGCCTGACCTAAAGACTACACTAGCGTAAATACAGCCTAGAGCCAAGAACGTTCAATATTCAAAAATAATCAATGCAGTAAAATATCAATAGCATTTATTGCACATTTTTACAACAACGTACTTGAGAACATTTATCCGGGCTTGCATGAAACACAACAGTAATGACCTTACTGTGAAATGATTTAGGAACTAATTCAAATCCCTCATCATGAACCCAGAATAGCCAACATCTCCTTATTTTGGCAGGACTGAAGAATATAAAATGACTCAACATAATGAGTAGCCTGTCAGTGACAGCTGACAGGTCAGACCATCACCGCACAGGACGGGAAGCCACTTGTCAAAACCTTGCTCATGTGACATACGCACAAGTCTTACGAAACTGGGTGCACTGCTGTGTGTAACATGAAGATAAAATTATATTTGTGTGCCCTGACTTGGTGTATATGAATCCAACGGTTTCTCTTCCAATGAAAAGACTACAATTTGTGCTGAGGGCAATAAGAAATTATTAGACAAAAAAATAGCTATAAATGCAACCTATTAGTCTGGTTGCAAAAAACAGAGCACATCACAACAATTTTTTGTATTTTCTTGAAAGCCTCACAGGCACATCATTTGCAGAATCCTATTAAATGTGGTGGTTCAGGGTTTTTTCCCTAAGGTAAAGATAAGGAAGCTGTTCCTTTTTTTTCATTTGGCTTTTCTCAAACCTACAGGCTACACTTTCAAACATGGCTGTATTTCTAGGGATAATTAAAAGTGTGAAATCAAAAGCACTTAATTACTTACCACCACTGTGTTCCTGCCCACACCATTCGCCGGATAAATCACATCAGTTACAGGGTGTGATTTACATCAAATGAACTAATTTGCCTAGTGCAAGTTATTACCTTAATTGCTGCAGTTGAAGTATGGGTAATGTAGTTTAAAACCAACTGAAGTTTAAACATCATTGAGCATATTGTGAACACAACGATCTCCTCAGAGAGCCCCTTACACCTGAATATGTGGAGATAATTGGGATTTTAGGAGGAGTTCATAAAAAAGAATAATGTTGAAATCTTTACAGAGAGCACAAGTCCAAAATATTACCCTCTGGAGATGCTTGTTCAGCCTATCCCCTTCCTTTACATTATTCTCCACAGCATTAATGACCTTCAGTGTGTCTGGACTGAGTTTGTGGGCAGTTTCAGAGAAGAACTATTTTTATTTTTAATTCATAATACTATCTTTTAACCAAACAGATTTCTACTTGACAGTGTTTGGCATTACATTGTACATTTTGCTGATGGCAGACAGACTGACCTCTTTTGATTGTTTTGTGTTTTGTAAGCAGTTCTCCGAACTCGTTTCCTCAGCTGCTCATTGTACCCGGAGGCACTATTTTTATCTCTCAGCCATTTACCAGAATTGCATAAGCGGCCATTTCTTCTAATAGAAACAAGTGCACTGGTGGGACAGATTCACCTTAATGTATTTTAATGTAGATATATTTTATTGCATCTTCCTTTCGGGAAAACAGCACGTAACTTCTCCAATAATAATAAACTACATTTTTCAGCATGTGCAGGTTGACATGGAAATGACACCACCATTAAAATACTTTGAATTTGAATACAATCTTTAAATTTAAATAAAGCAATAAAGCTGCTGCCACTTTCAGTCAATCCTTCCAAATGTGTGACCAGAAATCCCTCTCTTTTTGCAGTCTGCTGCAAAAAAATGTAATCAGACAAATGTCTTTTTACAATGCCATGGAGAAAATAAGTTTCTCACCACGTGATTTGGTAAAACAAGCAAAAAAGTGCCAATAAGTGCATGTAAAAAGAAGCCTTTCAGCAGTACTACTGCTTGGGTGATTTTGTTGAGTCCAATCATAGCAGGAGGAGATTTTAGAAATTACAGAGGACCTGTCATCGCTCAGTCTAAATGAATAGGATTTAAGTGACAGGTACAGACAGCATTTTGTCTGCACTTCCAGTTAGACGTTTGTCATTCTGCGTCGGATCTCTTACAGCTATGTGACACATAGATGAGATAAACGTAGACTTTAAGTGACTAAGATAATACTCCCAATTTGGTCATTCCCTTGAGGTTGAAGTTGGATTAATGAATATTTCAACACATCACTTTCCTTGATGTGCTCAGGATTGATGGTTGAAAGTTGAGAGGGAAAGAGTGACGGCTAGTGAGCTGTGATTTATAACCCGTAAGATCACAAACAGCACAGTCAGTTTCTAAGTTTCGCTGTCCAGTGTACAAAAATGCGAAGCACACCACTGTAGATGTTCTATAATAATTTGGCTCATTAGAATAAGAGAACATAAATTAAGTTATACTCCATGTTGAGCTGATTTGGACTCTTAATAGGGTGTGTGTGTGTGTGGAGGCCTTTAAAGAGAAGGTCTCTATGACCTTTCTGTTTAGCTACCGTAGATGTTTAGATGCATTATTAATGTTCAACTCTGCTGAAGTGGACAGTTATGAAAGATATAGAAAAGAAAGATGATGACATTCACTTGTGAGAAAGTGAGGCTTCTGGTGTATACCCAGCTACAGTCCTATAAAAACGTAGGTAACGCAGTTATTGGATTCATCCATTTTTGTGTGAAAAGTTTTGATGGGTGATATCAGTCTTCCATTAGTTTCATTGCTCTGCTGCCCACTGAAAGTGTTATTGCACAAAGATTCTTCTTAGCTCTTAAGACTCAATGGAGTTCTCAGTTATATTTTAGACATTTCTCTATTTGAAAATAGACACAATGACTGAACAGCTGACATACAGCACAGTAAGAGTAGCCTACTTATAGATAACTGCGTGCGGATAATTCGTTCTTATAGATTTGTTTGAGTTCATATCAAAATCTGAGTTTTGATTGCAGAATTGAATCTGTGCACAGTTTCAGAAATTGTTCAGATCTGAAACAAAATAGAGCAGTTGATCTCTTTGATTTAAAGTCCCCCGACTGTTCAACACAATAATCCAAAACTGTACGCGAGGTAATATGAATTAATATGACGATTTGACAGGGTTATTATCGTTAACCTTAATATAAAACTATTAAAATGTTTTTATTAAGCTGCAATAATGATAAATATTAGATAAAAAATAAACAAAACTGAGAAATGTTGCAGTAGTTGCCAAATAATTAAAAAAAGCTTAAGTTAACAGAAGTTTAGGTTGAAGCTCTAGAATTATTAACTGAAAATAAACATAAACTGAACAAAAATAACTGAAATAAAAATAAATAAAACCTAAATAGTAATATTTAAAAAGAACAAAACTAATAAAAATGACAAAAGCACATAACATTACTTAAATTTTAACTAAAATTAAAATGAAAACTGAAAATATAAAATTAAATGGCAATTTAAAATATGATAAAATATGTAAAATATAATAATATATAAATAACACTGATCTATTAATATCTATTCTAAAAAAATGTATTATAAATGTATGATAAATAATAGATAAAAAAGAGAAATATGAATTAAATATAAATAATGCTGATCTATTAATAAAAATGTATTATAAATGTATTATATGTAAATGATAAATATTAGACAAAAACACAACAACAACAAAGATGAGAAATGTTGCCTTGGAAATGAAATTTTGGCAACTAATTTAAAAAACTGAAGTTTAACTAACTTAAGTTTAAGTTGAAGCTCTAGAATTATTAACTGGAAAAATGAAAACTAAAAATCTTAAATTATATAAAAATATTTTTAATTAAAATATTAATTAAAAATACTATAATATATAAACTGCACAGTTAAATTTAATAAAAATCTATTCATTTAAATACTTTTAAGTCATCGTGTGGTTGAGAGCCACTACTCTAGCACTAAGGTGTGAATTACTAGAGACTTTTTCTCAGGATTTTCTTTTTTTTTTTTTGATAGGAATTCTTCACTGGTTGTCATTTATTTACATTATTCATAGTTTACCTCATATTTGCAAATTTCACAGTACTGACAGACCATTACTGCAAGGCTAAAGTCCACAAAATTAAAAAACAAACAAAAAAACATTTTACCTGATCAACATCCCCTGTGTTTCTGTTGGGGGTTCAAGGAGACATATAGTGACATAAGTGCCATTGCATGGTCATTAGCCACGGACAAACTTTACCTAATTGTTTATCAAGGCAGCCTATTTTCTCTTTCAATGCACCTTCACCTGAATGAATTCCCTCTTCTCGAGCATCTTTAATGGATAAATTACATGTGTCAAGTGCCAAAAGAGAATTCTACCTGTGTAACCATTGGACTAATTCAAGCGAATCACTGCTGTCACAAAGCAAATCCATCTCCTCTGATGGTCTGGATCCTGATTAAAACACGCTTTTAACCCACTTAGATTTATCACAATTAGCCCTTGAGGTCCAGGCAGGATGTGCTGGTCACTGTCACCAACCTGCAAACTGAGTCCCACAGTGCACCTATCTGTCAGAGCTAAGATGAACGGAGTGTTTCAGAGGTTAATTAAAAAACCTGCTCTGTATAAAAGCTCTTACGACGCATCAACGCTGTGACAATCCAATGTGAAACAATCCTACGAGAAGCTCTCAAATGGCCTCTGTGGTGGATAAGGAGAGGTAGTGAGGTGTGGAAAAGGGAAATTATTTTGTCCTGCATTGTGCGTTTAACGGTCAGCCGTGCGTGGAGCTGATAACAATGCAGTGCGAGTGTGATTTGAGGGCTCCTGAATAAACTAGAGCTTGGCAAATTCAATCAGGAGTTCAAAGACCCATAGGTTTAGGCAGCATGTATGGCATAAATTTAATACAGATTTACAAATAACATTTTAGGCCTTGTGATACCTCCAACGGTGATACCTTGTAATAAGTAAAGTCTGGTCTTCAGATATGGCTCAGTTGCCTCCTTCAGTATAAGTCTGTGAGGATTTGTTTTTTACATCCATATGAATATAAGGCCCTATGATTTCCGCGATGCGAAAAACGCGGACGTAATCGCGGAATCAAGTCATAAAAACGGAATTTACTGAATAACGCGGAATATCACAGAATTTGTCAAAGTTGGGATGAAGTAATCAAAAGTAGGTCATTACACTTAAATCAACCCGCGATATGGTCTAGTATCTGTGAATATTAAGCCGCAAAAATACCATTTAAATATGAATCCTGCATGTTCTGGCGTCTCTGTGTTCATGAATGGCGCATACGGACGGATTGGTTTACTACACACACTGAAACGCGCGCAAAGCTTGCGATGATTTCAGCGTCTGCTGTCTCCCTAAATGAGGACATGAATAAATGAACAACATCCCCAGAATTGTTCTGTGAGTCACTTCATAAGCATTTGACCGTTGCATTTGAGTAAAACTAGGGTCATATCATATGCACACAGAACTGTAAAGGTAGACACGGCAACCCGTCAAAATAAAAGTCCGGTTTAACTTGAAGACATTGTGCCAGAAATATTCAGTAGAATTTACATAGCCAACTACTACTACTATTATTAATAATCATAAAATAAAACAAACATTATTTTTGAAGGTATAATCACACAACATTTCTTCCATGTTTTAATTTTAATAGTAAATCCCCTTTGTTTGGCAAAAAATAAAGTTTGCTTAATTTTCAATAATTAAAAGATAAATGAAATTAATGTTTTATGCCTTCATTTGATAACCAGAAAAATTTAAAAACACAACACAGAATTTCTGAGGGAAAACACTCCATATGGCTATTTTAAGAATAAATTGGAATAAATAAAGTATGCATTTACTATAATTAGACATGCTAAAACACAGAATTTGCTAACAATAAAACATGGTTTCAAAGGGCCCTAAACATGCCATTTTTGTTAAACTTTTAATACACTGATGTGAAATTGTATACGTTTCATGTTTTTAATTAATTAGACATGCTTTTTGATTAATAAAATTTAATTTAACCATTAAAAAGGAGTTTAAGACAGGGAAAAAAAACGGAATCCAGAAAAATTAAAATGGAAAAAAAGGAATTTTTTGGATGGCCTGAGGGTGAGTGCATGTTCAAGAAATTTCATTTTTGGATGAACTTCTTTAAAGTTGACAAGAAATAGAAACTGAGATTGTGAACGTGAAACGACTTGATTGAAAGACAATGATGAGCAAGGATAAATTATTTAGAATAAACACTGTAACATTCCACAAAAGAATCAGAATGATCCATTTTAACTGCACAGTGACTTGAGCAATAAAAACAGTGATGATTGCTTTAGCAAACAGCACTAATTAGCTGTTCCGTACTGAAGGTTAATCAGCTTTTTGTGATCTAGAAGTCATAATGAATTATATAATTATAATTATATAATATGAAGTGCACTTCATAGCATTTCCAAGATTACATGCATGCAGTAGATTTTTGTCTTATCTTTTAAATACACATTAAATGTCTTGTCCTGATGAATAATTGATGAAAAAAACACCTAATTAGTTTCCATGCCCTCTTTTACCCAACATAAAAGCCAACCTTTCAGAAAATTCAGAGGGTGCCGCCAAAGGGAATAAGGTGTTTTGCTCTGTGATTGACAGCGAAACTTATGCGGCTTCACACATTTATGAACAACATGATTAAGGTTTTTAATAATGTGTAATTAATTAAGTTATGCTAAAGCCTTGCTGAGGATTCTTTGTTTTTAACTAACTTCGAAAGATCAAACCAGCATTTAAGTGAGATTATCCAGTATATTTTGTCAGCTGTGTCCGTAATGAACTCTTTATTCATGTCAGTTTCTTTTATTGGCAGTAACGTTTTATGCAACTTCAAATAGGGCTGTCAGGACGCAAGGGAATCACACATTATTGGGTTTAAATATATTTAGGATGAAGTCAGCTCCACAGGGAGCCGTTTTAATTCAGACTATTGTCAGTGGAAATCCAATGTCATATCAAGAGATGTAGATATAATGAGTCAGTGCACATCTAAGAGAAAAAAGAATGAAAATAGAACACTTAAAAATCCCAAAAGGCGGTTTTTGCAATGATGCCATAAAGAATCATTTTTGATTCTCAAAAGAACCTTTCAGTGACCCTGCATTGACAGCAACGCAACTACCACATTCACATATGTGGTACTGTTGTGAATACGCAGAAGAAATTGTTGAATGAAGTTGTTATTTTTGTTTTCTTTGCACACCAAAAGTATTCTCGTAGCTTCATAAAAATACGGTTGAACCATTGATGTCACATGTCAAGTCAAGTCAAGTCACCTTTATTTATATACCGCCTTTAACAATACAGAATTGTGGCAAGGCGGCTGTACAGTATTAAATAGGAAACAGTACATNAACAATGCCAAAGGCAACAGTAAACACTCACATTTTAGGTAAAGGTAGGTAATCAAAATCAATAAAATAAAATACAATATTGTGTCTAAAGAAAGTGTCCCCAACTAAGCAAGCCAGAGGCGACAGCGGCAAGGAACCAAAACTCCATCGGTGACAAATGGAGAAAAAAACCTTGGGAGAAACC
>JAHKKF010470405.1:0-16448 GCA_019740295.1 Labeo calbasu | reverse complement strand
GACACCGGCCCTCCATTTGCTTATTTTGCTTATTTTAATAATTTGAGAGACTTGCTTATTTGCTTATAGGAGAGACTTGGTGTTGTTTCCAAACAAAAGGAAATATATCGTTATCGGCATCGGTTATCGGCCAAAATAAGTTGAAAAGTAAATCGGCAAAAATCCAATATCGTGCATCCCTAATTTATGTAATTATACAGCAGTCTGCACCAAAAAGGAGTTAAATATGTTTAATAGTTGTATATTTCGTTTTCATTTAAAAGTTATGTTTAATATGTTGCTATGGTCTGTTGTTTTTGCTTGATCTGCTTAGTGTGAAATGCAACAGAGCAAATAGTACATTGTGTATTTTAGTGTTTATTCTAGTTCTGGCAGTCCAGATGGTGCAGTTCTAGCTGAAAGAGCTTCAAACTTCTCAACAAGAGCCAAATAACTTTTTATTTTCCTTTTAAGAGATATGTTGAGACTGTGTGTACTAATTTTGACCGCACTGTGAGTTCTGCTGTGTGTCATAATGTCATCGTTTCTGAATTATCACTCATCTGATCTCTTCGGGTCATGAAAGAGGGCCACCTCAGATCAAAGAGCCAGACAGACGGAGAGCGGATAAGAGGTGAAAGTCCTAAGATAATAAATCAATCAGATTGTATGTCAAACCAATAGAAAACATATTGATGAGAACATTTTCACTTACATCTCACCAACGTCAACTAGATGAGTGTGCGGCCGCCAACCAAGAGAAAGATTTGCTTTGAATTTTGTTTCTGGGTATTAAAAAACACAAGGATTTCACTTGAGGCTGCTTTTAAATTTCATCCAGCCCTTTAAGCTACCCAACGTTACTTCCCAGAAAATGTTTGTTTATTATTAGTAGTAGTCATTCAAAACCTCATGCTTTTGAATCATTGATGTTATGAAAGAACATTCACACATCTTTGTGAATGGCAGAAAGAGTTGAATGTTCAAAATACAGCTGCGACTGGTGCTTTTCCAGACTGGAGAAGCACAGATGTCACACTGCACTTATTAAAGCTAAGCGCGTGCTTGAGATTATTTAAGATCTGTTCCATCACTTTGAGCAGTCTCTGAAATGTCAAAATTAAAAGCTGTACTTCTCAAACTGCCTCTAAACAATAGCTGCGTTTCCATTACCCTTCAAGATGCGCAAATTTAAAAAATATGCCTAATAGAAACGCGGCAATTTCGCAAAAACTCCCATATATCGCAAAAACACTGCTTCTGTAAAGATAAACGCATACGCCTCTTTCGATTAAATAAAGACAAAATCCGTCCAAATCCCATCCGTTGCTATGTCATATCGCGAGAGGAGCAAATTACGTTTTAGTCGCATAACATCAGTTAACGGAAACGTCATTTCGCAATACTTTTTTATCAACATTTATATAATATCGCCAAAGTTTTGCGCAAATCTGTAATGGAAACGCACCTAGTGAAAAAAACTTTGAATACCCAGGTAACTAGGGGTGTAACGATACATGTATTCATACCGAACCATCACGGTACGGACATCTCGGTTCGGTGCATGAGGCCTTACAACTAGGACTGGGAGTCGATTCCAAAAAGAATCGATTCCGAGGCATTGGGAATCGAGAGTCGATTCCAAAGTTTGGAATCGATCCCATCAAGGGGAATCGACGGCATTCATAGCCGTTTTCACTTCAACAAAGCTTATCTATAGGCGCCTCTTAAACGAAAGGCTGCATCATACAAAGGCTGAATATCTCAGCTGTTGTCATCAAACGTCACTGAACATCGATTCACAAAAATAAACTGAATGAAAAGAGTCGGTACTGAGCACGTCTGAGTTTGAGGATGCAGCCTTTGCTCGCGATTAGTGATTAGAAGTCTGATTCGTTTCCACGAAAAGGTTCTTTCGGATCGTTTTAATGAACCAGTTAAAAAACGATTCTAAAGTCATTTTATGGTGAAACGGCCTTATATTTTCCACAGTTTTGAGCGCTGCATGACAGAATAGATCATGACGTGATCGAGGGTCTTGATTCCATCTTAAATAAAATGCTATTTTAACCTTTCTATCAGCCAATGATAATTCTGAAAGAAACGCAGAGAGCACAGATCAGTGGCCGAGAGCGCGTCTGATTTGACAGATAAACCACAAGCTCTTATATCAGTGTTGTTGTTCTGGTTATTTTGCTTCAGTGTACAGTTTGTTAATTTTGCGCAAAGCATACCATTGAAGCACACATCATTCAGCTGAACTGTGCCTTGTTCCATTCATGCAATAAATGCATGTCCACTGCTGCGTTGTGGGCTGTGACTAATTTCATGTGAAAAATTACAGTTTAAATACAGAAATGTATCATAATTTTTCAAAATAAAGCTTCATATTATGATTAGGCTACTTTCTATGGCGAAATTAGGTTCCTCCACTCTATAAAAAAACATGAATTGAAAAGAATCTCATCGATTCCAGAAACAGGAATCAGAATCGGACTCGATTCCAAAATTTTCGGAATCGAACAGCCCTACTTACAACGAATACAGGCAATTCATCTTCAATCCGCAGTAATGAAATGCTGTTTGATAACCGCCAGCAGAAGAACAGCGAATGCCAGGAGTTGCGCTCTTGAAAACAAAGCCCACTACACTGTAAAAAACAATTTGTTGAGTCAACCTAAAATAATTTGTAACCCAGCTGCCTTAAAATTTTAAGTTCAGTCAACTCAAAAACAGTTTATTCAACTTGAAATGTTAAATTATACTAAGTGACAACTCAGATATTTGAGTTGAATCAACTTCAGATTTTAAGGCAGCTGGGTTACTTGCCCATCTGTTAAGTTTAGCAAACACAAATATCTAAGTTGTTACTTAATACAACTTAACATTTCAAGCTGAAAAAACTTATTTTAATTGACTGAACTTAAAATTTTAAGGCAGCAGGGTAACAAATTATTTTAAGCTGACTCAACAAATTGTGTTTTATATTTTTTACAGTGTAGACAGTGACCATGTGCTGATTGTGAACGCGTCTCTCACTGACAAAGGAGTATAACGTTACTTTAAAGGCTTGCGCACTCAACCGTCTGCGAAATGGAGCTTTGTCCTCTTGTATCCTACCTTTCTCATTCGGCACAAATCCAAATATTCCATAATATTTTCATATTTACAATGTATCCAAATGCTGAACTATTATTTATTATGTAAATTATAGACACAGTGAGGCGGGCGCGCTGATGTTTGTTTCACTGTTTTATTTTGATAAAGTACCTACTGCGCTGTTAAGTTAGCAATGCTAGAAGCCTGGATCTGATATGTTTTGTGTTTGTGTGCGCCGGCACGATTACTTCAACTTTCCTCCTACCAGCAAAATCAACTTAAACAAAAAACAAATAGGATGTCGCGTTCTGCCATTTGAGTTTACTTTCTGTCACAAAACTGAACTGAAACTCTTTCATTACGTGTCGCACTTTTTTCCCTTGCCTAACAGTTAGCTAAATTAAATATATGTCAAATATTTATTCCTTGTATGTATATATTTACTGGAGATTTTATGACATTATAATTTGATATAATATTTAGTACTACTGTACTACTGTAATTTGTGCTACTGTCTGTTTAAAATAAATGAAAAGAAATCTAGCATAGTAGAGGATTTTTTTTTGTTGTTGTCCCGAAATCGTATAGAACCGTGACCCCCGAACCAAGATACGTACCAAACCGTGACATCTGTGTGCCGTTACACCCCTACAGGTAACCTATTAAATGTAGAAACAAAATGCACAATGATAATGGTTCTTAACCTTTTTGACTTTTTAACTCAACCTAGAAATTTCCTCTGTTTTTTTTCTGTAGTTTTAACAGTTTAAGGTATTACTTTTATTAACAGCAACTAGGAGAAACTATTCTTCTGTCTGTTTTTCAGTGAATGCGGCATAATTAGGTCATGTTAAAAGTGTAACATACTGCTATTTAAAAAATGTATTGTTGCATACTGCATATTCCTTTAAATACTATATGAAAAAATGAAAACCATATGCTTTATAGAAAATATTGTAGACTGTAAACAGTTATCTGCATTTTAGTATTCAGTTTTATTATATCTTTCACCTATATTAGCTCTCAGAATTATGAATCTCAATTTCAAGTTCACGTTAATATTTCAGTATTAGAGGGAGAAAAATGTTGTTTTACACAACCCATTCAGTTGAGTAACAAAGATGAATCGGGTTTCTGTGAAGTAGTTGTCTTCTGCTTGAAACAAACCAGCGTTTCAGGCGCAGTCGGGTTCGTACACGCTCCGCTTTGATGAGACCAAATGAACGACATCAAAGCGGACATGCTCGCTTTCATTGGGCCTCCACTTCTCATTTACCTTCATTTGCAAGTTGACTCAATATTCCGGCTCTTTGTGCGAGTCAGAAGGTGCGGGATTGTTTGATCTTCAGGCCTCGAAAAATGGCAGACAATTCCCTTTCTGAGCTTTCAAAAGCGCGAAGCCCCTTAATTGCCGCCTCATTAAAGGAATGCTTGGCGAGCGGCGATAAACCAAACAGAGGGAAGCGGATGTCTTCCTTATATCCGTCCATCTATCTTGCTTTCTCTGAACTCACAGTGGACAGAGCGTCTCGACATGGGTGTGGAATAATCGCCCAGTGCCCTTTAGCCTGGAGAGAACTCAATGTGTGTGTTGGTGTGACAGAGCTCATCAGTCAGATAACCTGCTTTAGAGATGCTCCTGGAAGAATACTAGGCTATTTTATTAGGGAGCGTATGCCAGTGGCCATGGTCAGCAACTTCTGCTGCTATATTTGTATGCGCTGCAGTTTTACATTTATTGGGTTGTGGCAGTTTTGTGCTGGTCTAGATGTACAGTGTTTCATAACTTGCATATAGTGTAAGATATAGTGGTAATCAGTGTAGTATAAAAGTATAAAAAGTTAAGTGTTTTTATTTAAACTGTTGGTAATCATTTGAGTACTATGGTGTATATATAAAACGACCATGGTATGACCATCAACATCAACAGTATATTGTGGTGGCACCAAATACTGTATTTTTTTTTTGAAAGGGATGTTATTCCGGAAAAAAGTGCAATTGAATGCGTGTTATCTTGCAATTCTGACTTTACTTCTCGCAAAAAAAAGAATTGCAAGAAAAAAAGCCTGAAATGTGAGAACTTGCAGTTGCGAGAAAAAAAGTCAGAATTGCACATTGACTTTATTTCTCGCAGTTATGAGTTTATGTCACGCAGTTTTGACTAGGTAACTCATAATTGCAAATTTGTATCATGCAAGTCTAAATAAAGAAAAAAGTCTAAATTGATGTAAACTCGCAATTGCAATAAAAAGTCTTAATTGCAAATGATTATCTTTTGATTCTGACTTTATTTCTCGCAATTGTGAGTTTATATCACGCAATTTTGAAGGGAAAAAAGTTTGAATTGTGAGTTCATATCTTGCAGTTCTGACTTTATAACTCATAATTGTAAATTTTTATCTCACAATTCTGATTTTATTTCTTGCAGTTGTGAGTTTTTATCACACAATTCTGAGAAAAAAGTCAGAATTGTGAGAAAAAAAGCCTAAAAATGTGAGATACAAACTTCCAATTGTGAAAAAAAAGTCAGATTGCAAATTTGTATCTTGAAATTCTGACTTTATTTCTTGCAATTGTGAGTTTATTTCATGCAATTCTGAGAAAAAAAGTCAAAATTGTGAGTTCATGTCATGCAATTGCGAGAAAATGTCAGAATTGCAAGTTATTTTGTAATTCTGACTTTATTTCTTGCAATTATGAGTTTATATCATGCAATTCTGAGAAAAAAAGTCAAAATTGCAAGAAGCTGACTTGTGAGATACAAACTTGCAATTGTGAGCAAAAAAGTCAAAATTGTGAATTTTTATCTCGCAATTCTGACTTTATTTCTCGCATTTATATCACGCAATTTTGAAAAAAAAGTCAAAATTGTGAGATGTAAACTCACAATTGCAAGGAAAGTCAAAATTTTAAGATAAAAAGTCGCAATTGCGATAAAAAAAAGGTCAGAACTGTGAAATTATTATCTCATAATTCTGACGTTATAACTCGCAATTGCGAATTTATATCACACAATTCTGAGAAAAAAAGTCAGAAATGCGAGATTACGTAATAATGCAAGTGAATGGGTGCCCAAATGTTGATGCTCCAAAAAGATGCTGGTAATCCATATAGTACGATTCTCCCTCTAACACGATACGACTGTTCATTTGAATTGATGGCTAATTCGTTTGAGTTTGTACAATCTCATTCATACATTTTTGTACAATCTGTTTGTGGTTTAGTTGTGGGTTTAAGGATGGACCTTCATACATATTGTTCTAAAAATCACTAATTTGTGTATGAATTGCATTGAATGAATTTATACAAAATTGCCACCTTTTAAAATCGTTTAGTTTTCTTATGCGATCAGCCTGCATGAATCACGTCTTCTGAAGTGAAACGAACAATAAGTAAACAATTAAGAAAAATAGGTCTATTTTAAACTTTTTTAAAGGGATTATTCACCCAAAAATACAAATTCTGTCATTAATTACTCACCCTCATGTCATTCCAAACCATAAGATCATCATTCATCTTTAGAACACAGATTAAGAAAAACTCTCTGACCCTCCATAGACAGCAACGCAACTGACACTTTCAAGGCCCAGAAAGGTAAGGACATTGTTAAAATAGTCCATTGTGACATCAGTGGTTCTACTGTAATATTGTGAAACTACGAAAATACGTTTTGTGAATGCACGTTGAAAACCAATACAGAAGAGAGGAAATTGCTGAACAAAGTTATTATTATTTTATTTTTGTTTTCTTTGCACACAAAAAAAGTATTTCAGTAGTATTCAGTCAAGTATTCATTTTTGGGTGAACTATACCTTTAAATATTGCTTCTGGCCAACTCTCGTACACAGGTATAGGAGAGGGTCACATTTACACTTGACGTAATAGACACATTGTGAAGCTGTCACTTGTCACTTCTCGTGTGATCTTCACAATGCGAATAAGTTGTGCTTCACAAAATGTTAAATGTGCGTACGTTTACCACAACTTGACTTATAAAATCCTGTGAGATCACTTCAGAATGTTAACTTTGTCTCTCACATTTAATTTAATACTTCTAGTCTTGTGAAAGCAATGTAAAGTGTCATGTGAAATCCCTATAGAAACACTTTTTTAAATATACGCTATAATAATACTTCATTTGTTCAGAAAAGTCATAATTTAGTTTTTAATGATAATTTTCCACCTTCTGTCTCTCTAATAATTAAGCAGGCTATTTTATGCTGCTGCTGTGCCTTTAAGACTTCTGTGTGAAAATCCAATATAGTTGGTGCTGGCAGATGTAACAAATTGTTGAGGTCGGTTGTTAAATGATCAGTTAGAGCCGCCCGTTTCCAACGTTCCTGCCTTTCCTCAATAATTCCTGTCAGAATGAGAGATATAATACAGTGTGCCCTTGATACTGTACGGTACATGAATGTGCATGCTGTTTATGTGCTTTATGTATGAAGCGAACACTTCTAAGCTGTCCAAGTTTGATTTATGATGCAGATTTTCTGTATGCTTGCAGTTTTATAAGAATGCACATTACATATGAACAAAATATGATTTGGTCTATGCATCAAAACAGTATAGATGTCCGATTGGAATATACTGTATCACCTCAAATACAAATAAAAAGTTTATGCTGCTTCCACAAGGCAATAAAGTAGTACTAGTGATATTTGATGTTGCATATGAATATCACTATTTTAGGAGTTATTAGACCAGTTACGTACTATGTCAGGTGGATAATATCTTCCTATTATGTCCTACTGTTTGGCATATTATCTGGTGTAAAGCATCCTATCAAACAACACAGTACAGGGTGTTTTGATAGTAATATTTCTGGTTAATATCTGTGGTTAACTCTCTCTTCATTGCATTTTTCCAGATTGTGGCCTTAAGAGAGCAGAATGCCCACATTCAGAGGAAGGTGGCATCAGGAGAAGGGGCCGAGGACTTGTTGGAGGGAACTGATGCCCAGAAAGTTCATGGCAAGGTAGGAGACTTGGCTGTAAACTGCTGAGGCTAATGGTGTCTCAATGGTCAGATTAGAGTCATGAATGCTATAAATACACTACGATACAAAAGTGTGGGACTCATCCTGCCAAACTCTATTTTTGGATCTCCTTTAATGTGTTAAACCAGTCGTAGCAGAATCTTGCCTCACACTCCTGATGAAAAGATAACAGGATGAGAGAAGAATCGTCCTCCTCTCGCTGTCACCGGTGGGCGCCGTGTGCGGCATTAGATTGTGTTGGCATGGTGACAGTGATGGCAGGAATGTGTGGCCACGTAAAAGATAAAGGTTGGCACTTTGACAGTATATCTCAATTGGCCAAATTAATCTCTCATGTTGCTTGATAGATTTAGTAGCAGTACTGATGATATCCAGGGCCTATGGCAGTGATGCATGGGTCTGGCCGACCAACCAGGGGTCAGTGACTTGGCCTGTATGTAACAAACAAAATCTGATCCTCCCAAATAGTATACAGACAGAGAAAAAAGTGAGAGTGAGTCATTATCGTGCCCTACAGCTGCTCCAGAATAAACCAGAGGCTATTCTTTGTCTTGTCATTCTCATCTATTTACGATCACAGAACCTTCTCCTGGTGAAGTCGTGCCGATCTCTCGTGGCTTCACAGCTTTGACGGAGTAAATTCTGTGTGCTCTGCAAATGATTTTATCACCCTTCTGTCTTGGTGTCTGCGCCATAAATTAAACAGGATATAAAGTCTAATTTTAGTGCAGCCTAAGACGTGTCAATTTTTAGTGTGAATATGTGACAGAAATTTTTATTTTGGGCACGGCGGTGGAAAGATCTGCTGAGCCTATGTTTCACACACTGAGAATGCAATTAGACTGAACAGACACAAATGTGCATGCTGGGAATTCAACAGTCCAAATACAGAGGGCTGTGCTAAATGACAGTCTCGGTGAATGAATGGATGAACTAGCTGCAACTAGTATAATATAATATATTAATTATAGGTATTTTCTTTCATTGATAAATTCACTGTATTTGTTTAGTTTAAACAGGGTTCGTACAAGGTGCTTGAAGTACTTGAACTGAAATTTAAGGCCTGGAAAACCCTAGAAAATAGCAGTATTCCTTAAGAGGTGCTTGAACAGTGCTTGAATTATTAAAAGACAATATATCTATGAAATAAGTGTTTAATTTTGTCAATAAGCATGCAAAATTTGTCCATTTTTGCTTATTTCAGTTGATGTCAGAAAACAATCGAGGTAAACAAGTAGTACTGACAGTGTTGTGGAAACATGGTTAAAGATGTGGAAAGAGGAACAGATGAAACAAATCAATTGATTCATTTACACTGGAACCGCTCCATTTGATTCAAACTCGTGACTTCGATCATTCATATCAAGCGTTATATCAAGCCGTTTATTTTCAAATTTCGGCATTGCTTGTAACAAGTTTAAAAAGCACAAAAAGCTTTTTGAAACTCCAAATCATACTCTACAATCGGATTACGAATCATTTGTTTCAGATCGGGACTCTAAATCACGTATCACAAATCATTTGATTTAGACTGGAACTTTGCGTATTGCGAATCATTTGATTCAGGTTTGGATTTCGAAGCACATCAAGAATCATTTAATTTAGAATGGAACAGGTTCTTGAATCATTTAGCAAATTGAATCAGATCAAATGATTCGTGATACGCGAATTTGAAGTCCCGATCTAAATCAAATTCACTTCAGAGCGTGGGTCGCGAATTGTTTGATTGAGCTCGGAACTTTGGAGCTGGTTCGCGATTCTTTTACTTTAGATAGGAACTTCAGAACTCGAATTGCGAATCATTTGATTCAGATTGGGACTTTGGTGCAGATTTGCGAATCATTTGCTTCAGATTTCGATTTTGTGAATCTTTTTTTCAGATTTTTTCTTAAACAGTAGAAAACATCAAACCATTAATGCAATACAGTTATATAAAAAAAGTGTGCTTGAAAAGTCCTTAAAAAGTCCTGGAATTTAATTTTACCGTATCTGTACGAACCCTATATAAATTAGCGTTAAAGGGTTAGTTCACCCAAAAATGAAAATTCTGTCATGAATTACTCACCCTCATGTCGTTCAAAATCCATAAGACCTTCGTTCATTTTCAGAACACAATTTAAGATATTTTTGATGAAATCCAAGACCCTGCATAGACAGCAACAAAACTACATTGTTAAAATAGTCCATGTGACATCAGTGGTTCAACTGTAATCTTTTGAAGCTATGAGAATACTTTTTGTGTGCAAAGAAAACAAAATAAATCAATCTCAGAACATTTTCTCCCTCTAAAAGAAGCTGTATTATGTGTGTTTTTGCTGCAGCGGTTGTCTAATGGGTCGATGGAGTCGGGGGACGAGGCCAGTCAGGTGGTGGAGCTGCAGGAGCTGCTGGAAAAGCAGAACTACGAGCTGGCGCAGATGAAGGAGCGCATGTCCTCGCTGTCCTCCCGCGTGTCCGAGGTGGAGCAGGAGCTGGAGACGGCTCGCAAAGACCTCATCAAGAGCGAAGACATGAACAACAAGTACCAGAGAGATATTAAAGAGGTGCAGTATGGGCGTATGTCAAGCCTGTGTCTCAAATCAGACATAAATTAGACTGCGTCCAAATGTGACATTTAAATGTGTTCAACATCCTTTCTGCTTAAAAGTGGTTTTCTTAAAAGGGACATCGGATGCTTATTTTTTTCACAAGCTGGTATGACTCTTTAGGGTCTTTGTAAAGTGTCTGCAACATAATTTGGTTAAAATTCCTCAATGGTCATGTAAAACAACACTTTTTACTTTGTCAAAAACATGCTGTTTTGTGCATGTCTCTTTAAATGATAATGAGCTACTGCTCACCCCGCCCCTTTCTTCTATTTTTTTGTGTATTCAGTGGCACATTACCGTCAAAAACAAAACTAATCCACTGCGTCCTCATTTGCTCTGATTTTGGGAGAAAATGAAGACACTTATGTTCACTTTTACATCCAAATACAAAACGCCTGCATTGCTTACGAAACGTTGTTGCTACAGCTGCTCGAGCGCGGAGGAAATGGCGGACAGCGTACAACTGGCTGAGGGTGGAAATATGCTAATACGGGACAGTCTGTCAATGGTTGTAGGCGGGGCATGAGAAATATTACATCATACTGCTCAGAAAATCAAAACGGCTTGATAATTGGGACTGTTTAGGTTTTGTGAGGATCGGAAAAAAAGAGTGAATGGATTTTTATTGAATTTTTTATGAATTTTGCATCCGACGTCTCTTTTAAATACTGACTACTTGGTCAGTCTGTTACAGCACTGACTGACCAGGTAGCGAAGCAGCTGCCTTCGGTTTCGGACACAGCCTTGTCACATTGATAATTAGCGACAGCCGGACAGATTCTGAAAAATGTCTGTTGGTTTGGAGATACAGCTACTGATGGAGAGAGGTTGTGGCAGCCCGGAGTATTGACTGTGTGCGTGTTTCTCCGTGTCCGAATGTGTGCGTTTGCTTGTGTTCATATTTGTCCTCAAGCCTGTGTGTAATTATAGGGCAGGATTTTTGATTGACAGCAGACTATTACACCTGCGGCTCCATCTTAGGTGTGTGTCTGAGAGTCACTAACCAGCAGTCTGCCAATATATTTTGTGTGTGTGTTTACAGGCTATGTGTCAGAAAGAAGACATGGAGGAACGGATCGTGACTCTTGAGAAGCGCTATCTCAGTGCCCAGAGAGAGTCCACTTCGCTACATGACATCACAGACAAGCTGGAAAACGAACTGGCCAATAAGGAGGCGTTCCTCAGACAGGTCTGGTTCTGATCACTTGCATTCCAATTTCTTTTTCCTTTTAGTATTATTTGGAATTACTTTGATATACTGCGATTACTTAACTGCATAGCGCACAGATGTTTTGAACTTGACAACTGACAAACAGTCATTCCATTTGTAACTGAACATTCTATTCTGATGATATCATGGTCAGCATGACATCAGTTCATATTCTACCAAATGATTTACCTGGATTTCTTGAATGCTGATGAAGAGATGTGGAAGTACATGTTTTGAACATACACTACCAGTAAAACGTTTTTGAACAGTAAGATTTTATTTCTCTTCTGCTTACCAATCCTGTATTTACTTGATCCAAAGTACAGCAAAATCAGTAACATTTTTAAATATTTTTATAATTTAATATAACTGATTTCTATTTGAATATATTTCATAATGTAATTTATTTCTGTGATCAAAGCTAACTTTTCTCCAGTTTTAGTGTCAAATGATCCATCAGAAATCATTCTAATATGCTGAATGGCTGAAACATATATATATTTTTATTATTATCAATATTTAAAACAGTTGAGTGCTTTTTTTTTAGGATTCTTTGATGATTAGAAAAATCCAAAGATCAGCATTTATCTGAAATAAAATGCTTTTGTAACATTATACAATATACTATTCAGAAAGCTTGGAGTCAGTATAACCTTTGGGGCGGGGGAGAAATGATAGAAATTAATACTTTTATTTAGCAATGTAATAATAATAAAAAAATCTTTTTTTTTTGAATGGCAAATCAGAGTATTAGAATGATTTCTGAAGGATCATGTGACTGGAGTAATGATGCTTAAAATTCAGCGTCAAATCACAGGAATAAATGACATTTTAAAATATATTCAAATAGAAATTTAAAAAGTTATTTTAAATAGTAAAAATATTTCAAAATTTTACTGTTTTTGCTCTACTTTGGATCAAATAAATGCAGGCTTGGTGAGCAGAAGAGACTTCTTTAAAAACATTAAACATCTTAGGGTTCAAAAACTTTTGACTGGTAGTGTATTACAGAAACATTCATTTTCTACCAAATTTCTGCTGAAACATTCAGAAATTCATTTTCTACCAAACTTGTATGACTTAAAAATTAAAAATGGAATTCTGTCAGTATTTAGTAATTTTCTGCCAAACTTGTATGATTTTCTTTTTGGTCATTCCGTGTGAAACCAGTGAAATTTCACAATCTTCCCGGCTCAAATTTTTGATTTTGTCAATACATAAATAGTGATGAAAGCCAAAATATTAAATGTAATAGATGAATATTTAATGAGCAATCCACAATATTCACCTGAGATTTGGAGCCAAATTACAAGGGAGTAAAAATGACTTCAGAAAGATGGCAGTAGCATTGAAAATGTAAAATATGTTGACTTTAGTGTTCTTTGTAGTTCAAAATGGGGAAAAAAGCTTCTTTTTTTTGTTGCATAGAACATACCTGTCTGAATGCCATATATATCCCTTTGGCATTTTGTATATGAATAATATCAAAATACACTGATTTGTAAAAGATCAGCAAGGATATTCTACAAAAGGATTGTTTTGTGTCCAGTCCAGTAATAATATTTATATATACCTTTCATTAATTTATTTTTTATTTCAGTTTTAGTAATTTTTGTACTTATTTAGTAACTGTTTAGTTGCCATTAGAACATTACTAATTTCTGTAAAAAAAAAAATGTAAAGGTTAAGTTTTTAATTTGTTTTATTTACGGTTTATTTCAATTAAAGAAAAATATTAATAGTTTAGTTTTAACAACACTGTTCCATATAAAGTAAGTGAATTGGGACAGGTGCTGCCATGCCTCAGTGTGCATTTATCACTCTCTAATGAGTGTTTAATTGTTCTAAGAAAAGGCAAAAAATAGGCAGTTATGTAATTTAGTTTGTTTAGGCACACTGAAAACAGCCACACTGATCCACTTGTTGCCGTGGAAGCTGGACCGTCCTATGATGTCTGCTATTTGAGGATAAACTCGCTCTCATTAGACACTGTGTGTGTGTGTCTGTGTGTGTTTCCTCCCACAGATGGAGGAGAAGAACAGGCAGTTACAGGAGCGACTGGAGTTGGCGGAACAGAAGCTCCAGCAGACCATGAGGAAAGCTGAGACTCTGCCTGAAGTCGAGGCTGAGCTAGCACAGAGGATAGCAGCTCTCACCAAGGTATTATACCAGATACTACAACCACACATGCACACTTAACTGTGCATGTAATGTAAACCAGTGTTCTGGATATTTTAAATAAATTATCTTTTGATTTGAAATTAAGTACAGTGACAATATCTGAGTGACAACAGAACTGATTTACTGAAGTGAAACATCAGAACAAATGATTCACACATGAATCAAACAAACAGTAATACTACAGAGAGACAGTGACATCAGACTGCAATCCATGTTGGGATCAACTCATTCAGGCTAGGGGTCAAGGGCCATTTTTGAGGTGGTTTCTCTTATTGGCCACCGCACATTACAGTGCTCTGAACATTTGTGGTTTGGTTGCGGCAAAGCATTACAATGCACTTAGTGTACATTTATTATGAGCATTGATCAGCATAAAAACAACATCTTCAGCGGCAGTAGAATGAAGTCTCTTTTAAACTTATTTATTGTACTGATCAGAACAATTGAAAAAGCTATATGGTGAAATATATCTGTATAGTTTTTGGTTTGCTTGATATGTGTTAACAAATTGTACATTATTAATTTTCATCAAACAAAGAGTAATTACATAATTTTGTGTCAGTTTTTTTTATTTCCAGTGTTTTTTTTCCACACAGCTGGAATATATATAAAGTTCTTTCTTTATAAATATGTTATAGTAGTTCTATAATTAACTTCATAAGAATTTACATTATTATTTCTATTATTTTTCCTTTACAAAATTATATTTGATAATTATCTTCATAAATAATTGTGTTAATAAAAACAGCATTTTTGTATAAAATTGTTATATTTGTTATATAATCTTGATGAAAAAATATAGTTATTTAAAATTATTTTTGTTATAATTATAGGGCCCTATGGAATCCTTTTTTTTTTCTTTTTTTTTCCCCCAAATTCCATTTTTTCCGTTTAAATTTTTCTGTTTTCATTTTTGTTGACATTTTTGGTTACATGAAAAAAATCGTAATCAAAAAGCGTGTCTGATTATTCTAAATCATAAAACTTGCACAGTTTAACAGTGACTTATTATAAGTTCAATTTTTTAAGGCCCTATGAAATACGTTATAATTTTTTTTTCTCAAACTAAATTTTTTTTTTAACCAAATTCTGTGTTTTCCAATCATTTTCTGGATTCCATTGAATGTTTTTTATTAAATTTTAATAATCAAAACCATCTCAAATTCATTGATTTTATTTAAGAAACAAATATTATTTTTATTTTTTATAAATAATTGTTAAATATTCTTCTGGTGAATATTCCTTTAAAACAGGGGTGTCAAACTCAGTTCCTGGAGGGCCGCAGCCCTGCAAAGTTTTGTTCCAACCTTGCTCGAACACACATACTATGCAGTTTTCAATTAAGCCTGAAAGACTTGATTAGTTGGATCAGGTGTGTTTAATTAGGGTTACATTTAAACTCTGCAGGGCTGCGGCCCTCCAGGACCGGAGTTTGACACCCCTGCTTTAAAATAATGTTTTAATAATAATAATAATAATAATTAATAATAATTTCAGTAGTAGTAATAGTACTCTCATTACAATGATCATTACATTAATACAGTGGTTCTCAACCTTTTTTGGGCCAGCGCCCCCCTACCCATTATCCAGGTCCCTCGCCGCCCCCCATCAAATAAATCGTAGTCTAATTGTCCTCACTGAATATTGAAGTTGATTATTATTATTTTGTGTTTGTAATGAGGACTGTTATTATATTTACAGTAATTCAAATGTATTGGGTCATTATGATTTTTAGGAAATTACTTTATTTCAAGGATGCATTGAATTGATCAAAGAAGAGAGTGAAGTACTTTTTTTTTTTTTTTACAGTAAATTGTTTTAAAATAAGTGTAATAACATTCATTTACAGAGTTTTTAAGCATGTTGGTGGTTTTCATTGCTACAAGCTTCAGTGTTGTTGAGATGTGGATATTTCTTGTTGCCCCAAATTTAAAATGACTAAATAAAAATGACATGGTGGACATTGTTATTTTGGTGAGTAAATATCACATTTACTCATGCAAATGGAAGAAATGTAAACCCTACATTTCATAGATTTTGTGAGAATATTTACAATAAGTACAATCCTAATTCTAGAAAAGTTGGGACATTTTGTAAAATGATAACATCTGTGATTTGTTCATTCTAGTTAACGTTTATTGAATTGACAAAAGTACAAAGAAAAGATTTCCAAAGCTTTCACTCACCAATTTAAATGTATTTTGTAAATATAAACATATTTATTAATAAAATATTTATTTATTTATTTATTTATTTATTTATTTTATTTGAAGTATGCATCCCACTCCAAAAAGGTTGGGACAGAGACTGCTTTGAAATACAGCAAGCAGGTGAATTGGTAATAGGTGAGGGTGTCATGTTTGGCTATAAATGGAGCTTCTCAGTCTTTGCA
>JAHKKF010470402.1:0-12637 GCA_019740295.1 Labeo calbasu | reverse complement strand
TTATGTTTGTTCAGCTATTGAAGCTTTTTTAAGTCGTTCTTTTTAAATCTAATATTGCTGTGCTTGTAGGTTTGAAGGAGCAGCGTATTATGGAGCACTTAATGTGAAATACTTAAAACCTGCTGTTTGAATAATCCTCTGAAGTGTTCAGGACTTGAGCTGTCTCACGCAGCTTTCCAGTTCCAGAAAGAAACTATATGACCTTTGCAAGTTGTGATGTAAAATTAAATATCAGCACACCATATCAGTGCAAATGCTACAACCTTGACCTTAACGCTGCTTTAACATAGACACTCGATGCTGTCAAAATTTATTCGACTAACTCCAGTAACCAGCACTATAATAAAAACACTTAGTTTCATTCTTCTCTCTCTTATCTCTTATAGGTTACATAGAGGAAGCGTGTATCATCCCATGCCCATCTGACTGTAAGCTCAGCGAGTGGTCGAACTGGTCCCGTTGTAGTAAATCCTGTGGTAGTGGAGTCAAAGTACGGTCCAAGTGGCTACGGGAGAAACCTTATAACGGTGGCAGGCCCTGCCCCAAACTGGACCATGTTAATCAGGTATGCAGGGATCCTGTTATATTTTTTAATGAATACGTGCTTGTCTTGTTTTAATGATTAATTACTGGGGATGCTGTAAATTTTTGATCAAAGGACTAAACGGAATAACATGTTTCTTTAATGCACAGCAATGGGGTTTACTAATATGTTCATCTAATATATAATCATGGGATATTGTTTGTGCATCACAGCTTTAGCTCAATAAAGATTGGTAGACTAAAATTATGTGAATTTCAAACGATCAGTCTTGTGAGGTTTTGGAAGTGACTAATAAATGGAGTGTAACAGCTAATCTGTTTTCCGCATTTCTCCCTTTCATCTTCTCTCTCTCTTATCATGACGGGAATCCTGCAACAGGCTCAGGTAAAAAATCTTAAGCTTTAAATGATTGATGATGGTGCACATGTGATTAGCCAATTATTTTTGCATTTTTTGATGCTAATTAATCATTTTTTGATCAATTATTAATTCAAGATCTTGATGAATATATGACTTTGAGGTCTAGGGACATAGGAGTGATCTTTAAAGTGACAGGACACGTTATAAATCTGATTGGGTTGGCTCATGAATGTTGAGTAGATGATGTAACTGGAAGGAAAATTACCGTAACCATTGAATTTTTTTTTTATCTCAATTTCCTTGTTTGCAGAGATGTTTTAATTAACATCAGTACACTCAAAAATGCTGGATTAAAAACAGTGATTGGGTTGTTTTGACCCAAATGTTTAACTAAGCCTTCTGGGTAGTTGTTATAATAATTTTACTCAACTATTGTTTAAAAATTACTGTATTTCTTGGTTAAAATGAACCCAAAATTAGAAATTAACATTTATTAATATAATATGAACATTGAATGAACATTTTTAAATAAACAAGTTAAACAAATAATAATTCAACAATAAAATTTTTTAAATGTTTATAAATAGTTATTTTAGATCATTATTTTATGTTAGAAAATATATTATCTGCCATTAACAAGTGAGGTTGGTCAATTTTTTTATGCTCACCAAGATTACAAAATAAAGTCAAATTAGTAATATTATGAAATATTATTACAATTTAAAATAACTAGGGCTGCACGATATTGCATTTTTGCCGATATCCGATATTTTTCAACTCATTTTGGCCGATATCTAATGCTGATAATTTCCTGTGTGGGAAAATTATTTTGAACTTATTTGTTAGCATTAAATAAACATAATAAAGTTCTTTTATAAACACAGTACATTGAAGTTTCGAAAATTACTATAAATAAGCTAGATATCAATCGCTACTTTTTTTTTTTTTTTTTTTTCAGAAAAGTGCAGTGGTAACCTTCACATTTTATTTTAAGATTTAACATTTCTAGATGATGTAAAGCAAAAGAGTTGTAAAAATTCTGAAAATCTTTTAGAGCTCATAATTTGTTTAAAAAAAATGTTCCGGTATCAGTCCGATAATATTGTGCATCCCTACAAATAACTGTTTTGTAATTTTAATAAATGGATCACAAAACCAGTCTTAAGTAGCACAGGTATATTTGTAACAGTAGCCAAAAATAACATTGTATGGGTCAAAATTATATTTCTTTTATGTCAAAAATCATTAGGATATTAAGTAAAGATCATGTTCCATGAAGATATTTTGTAAATGTCCTAACATAAATATATCAAAACTAATTTTCGATTAGTAATATGCATTGCTAAGAACTTCGCTGGGACAACTTTAAAGGCGATGTTCTGAATATTTTGATTTTTTTTGCACCGTCAGATTCCAGATTTTCAAATAGTTGTATCTCACCCAAATATTGTGCTATGAAGTATAATTCTTAATTTTAAAAAATTGACCCTTATGACTGGTTTTGTGGTCCAGTGTCACAATAAATTTATTTTAAAATGATATTTATTCCTATGATGGCAAAGCTACATTTTCAGCATCAATTACTTCAGTCTCCATTGTCACATTATAAAATACTGATTTAGTGCAAATGATTTTGTTATCTTATTAATAAATGCTGTACATGATTGTTTGTTCACTCTTAGTTCATGATAACTAAAGAAGAACAAATGATGACTGAATTAAACCTTACTGTAAAGTGTTACCAATAAAGCATTTAAAATATGATTATTCCCCAAAAAGTTAGCAAACAAACTGAAACCCTTGTGGTGTTTCTCAGGTGTATGAAGTGGTACCATGTCTGAGCGACTGCGGTCAGTACGTCTGGGTGGCTGAACCATGGAGTGTCTGGAAGGTCAGCAATGTTGATCTGAAGGAGAACTGCGGAGAAGGTGTACAGACGAGGAAAGTTAGGTATGACTGTCTCAAACAACATTAGCAACATTATTACTACTTAACACAGCTTTTGAGAAAGTACAATCAAAGTTCATGATAGTTCTAACAGATGTTTCTTTTCATGAAGGTGCATGCAAAACACTGTTGACGGACCTTCAGATCCTGTTGAAGACTATCTATGTGATCCAGAGGAGATGCCACTTGGAGCAAGAGAAAGCAAGTTGCCCTGTCCTGGGGACTGCGTTTTGACCGATTGGGCTCCTTGGAGTCGATGCCCACTAGTGAGTGGAGATATTGATCAATATAGCACACAATCCCATTTTCCTCCTACAGTGTTGTGATGGATAATCAGCTCTACCATAACATTCCTTTCTGCATGGTGTGTTTGATAAATCTGAGCGCAACACTTTTAAATGCAAACGTCCCCTGAAAGCCCAGCAATTTAAATAAGTGGTGTCAAAATGAGTGTTAACGCAGATGATTAATTTTTTACATTTTAACACGTTAAAAATATTTAACGCAATTAATGCAGGGGCGGGGCAAGGGTTGGCCACCCCACTTACAACTGCTAAAGAATTGCGTTTATTTAGACGTGGAACGTCTTTACGAGCATATCAAATGGGAAACTTTTCAGGATTTTTCTCCGTATAATGGACTAGTATGGTGCCCCGATTTCGAACTTCCAAAATGTAGTTTAAATGCGCCTTAAAATGATCCCAAATTCGGTTGTAAACAATCCCAGCCGAGGAAGAAGGGTCTTATCTAGTGAAACGATTGGTTATTTTCATTTTAAAAAATACAATTTAAATACTTTTTAATCTCAAACTCTCATCTTGTCTTGCTCTGCCTGAACTCATTCTGGCTCAAGACAGTTAGGGTATGAGGAAAAACTCCAATCGTATTTTCTCCCTCAACTTCAAAAATAATTTCAAAAGCATCCTACATCGCTGCAGAAGTACCGACCCAGTCTATGCAAAGTGAACATGCAAAGAAGGTCAAACACTCTTAACAAAAAAGGTAAAACAGCGATATAGGACGATTTTGAAGTTGAGGGAGAACATGAGATGGGTTTTTCGATATACCTGAACTGTCATGAACCGGAAGAAAAACAGTCCAGGCAGAGTAAGACGAGATGAGCGTTTGACATTAAAAAGTATATAAATTGTATCATTTTTTATGAAAATAACCAATCGTTACACTAGAAAAGACCCTTCTTCCTCAGTTGGGATCGTTTACAACCACATCTGGGATTGTTTGAAGCCCCATTTAAACTACATTTTGGAAGTTTAAAATCGGGGCACCATAGCAGTCCATTATATGGAGAAAATGCTGAAATGTTTTCCTCAAAAAACATAATTTCTTTATGACTGAAGAAAGAAAGACATGAGTACAGTATATATAAGTCTTTGTTTTGGAAGTGAACTTCTCCTTTAAGTAATTTTTTATAAGTCGCATTTTATAATTATTTATAAGTCGCATTTCAAGCAGTGTCAGATCCGTGTCAAGCTGATGTCTGTTAATCAAATAACAAAAATAAAAACAGGAAATCAATAACTTCTGTAGTTTTGAGCTGTATATTTATTTAATTTAGAATTTATGTGAAGATTGTTTTAAATTCACTTAAATTAGAAGTCATTTTTTAAAGTCTAATAAATATTAAAGTGATAGCTTTCTATTATACTGTAATGTTGAATGGCTGTAGTCAATAGTTAAATATTAGGAAAAAAATTCTTAGAAACATCAGTTGGTATCAGTGATATTTGCCTTCAGTCATAAAAAAAGATGGTATTAAACAAATATTACAAATATACTTTCTTTATGTTGTTTCTACAGTAATTTAAAGATTGAATGTGAAATTATTGCAATATAAAAGTATAATTAAACATTGTATTAATTGTGATTAATTTCAGAAAAAAAATGTGTAATTACTTAGTTTTTTTTTTTTTTAATTTTTTAATTGATTGACACCCGTAGTTTAAATGCATACAGACTGGCCAGGCTGGAACATCTGCCTCTTATTTTTACATCTCCTATCCAACTTATTTGTGCTGTAAGAGCGGGTGCAGCCATTTGTAAATTTTATGGGTCTTACTTTCGTTCTCATCCGCATCCAGTTATTTTTAGTTGTACAAAACAGGTCGTTTTGCTGCTTGATATTGTACATTGGTGTGTCTTACCATATTATTTTAATGTATTATCTTAATTATGAACACACTGGTTTGTAGTGCAAACAGTTTTAGCGTTTACTACAAGCTAATAAACCAGAAGTCTCACCCATAGGCTTACTTCCGTATAAAAGAATATAGAAGATTCAGTGCTGCTCAACACCAATTGAATTTTTGGTCAGCCATGCGCAGGCAGATGGTAAATACAAAGCAAAATACGAAAAGCAAAGATGGTTTTGTGTATGGTGGGGGTTAGCCACTCAGAGCGGGTTGCGAGTTCACACATGAAATCGTTTGCAGTGGCATAAGTGTGTGTGTATAGGCATTATTGAGGAATCTCTCAGGGGGAGGGTTACTCACGTCTGCCTCAGTGTGATTCCCAGGCACGCTGCCACCAAACTGCAAGGGTAGCTAATTGCCATGGATACTGAGAGTATCCCTGCGGTGAAAATGCGGGAAGGCTTAAAACATCTTACACATGACATCAGAGAGGAATTTATTTCCCTCAGACAGAGCTGCCAACGTCTGAAATAACAAGGAAAATGTGAAAGCGAAATTAATCCGCTGTACATATGCTGCATATTTCAAGATGTCCTCTCTTTTGTCCATTTGATTGTTCTTTTGTTGTTCACTGATCATCGTTTGTTCATTGAAAGCTTTGTTTTTTTTTTTTGAAGCCATGCAGTGTCAATAGTACAAGGCAGAAGACTGCCAGCCCTATACGTCAGCCTGGGGAAGGGAAACAGTGTCCTTCAACTACAGAGAAAGAAACATGCACTCTGAACACCAACTGCTTCCATTACTCCTATAATATTACAGGTAAATATTTGATTGAATATTAACTAGAACATGCTGGCTACCAGATACATGCAAAGATTTGATTTGACAAATGTGGCTGTTACTCTGTCATCTGGCCTCTTAAAGGGATAGTTCACACAAAAATGAAAATTCTGTCAATAATTACTCATCCTCATGTCGGTCCAAACCTGTAAGACCTTTGTTCATCTTTGTTCATGCTTCATTGTACTCTCCTGAATGCGTTGCAAAAACTAATTTTACAAATAAAAAAATGAAGTAGTTTTGTTTTCTTTGCGCACAAAAAGTATTCTCGTAGCTTCATAAAGTTAAGGTTGAACCACTGATGTCTCTGATGACTATTTTAATGATGTCCTTCCTACGTTTCTGGGCCCTGAACGTGGTTGTTGCGATGCTGTCTATGCAGAGTCAGAAAGCTCTTGGGTTTCATCAAAAATATCTTAATTTGTGTTCCGAAGATGAATTAAGAACTTATGAGTACGACATGAGGGTGAGCAGAATTTTCAGTTTTGGGTGAGCTGTCCCTTTAACCTTTATATTAAATTCATGTTAACTTTAATAGCTTAAGGATCAGCTCTTGACTTTTCCTAATACTAATTATCAACGAATTTCAATTTGATAACAGCATTATTTTAGCTCAAATAAGCTTTTCAATTATAATACAATTATAATACAATACAGTGCATAAATTATGAAATAATTTACAGTATATCCTGAATGCAATGCGTTGTTGTTTTAGATAAAAGTATCTGCCGAACACATAAATGTAATTTAAATGTAATGCTTCTGCCGTAAATTAATTAAAATGTATTCGATTAAAATATAAATATAAAATCTTATATTATTTTTCCCCTCTAAGAATACTTTTGTCATTACTATTTCACATTACATTTGTTTTGGAACAAATGTATTATCAAATAGTATTTTAGTATTATTTGTTATTTTAGTATTGTGTTTTAGTAATGTACAATTATAGTATTTATTATTATTATTATTATTATATTGTTAGATTTTCCATTTTTATTAGGATTTTTATTAGGATAATCTAAAGTAACAACAATAATAGTGGTTTTATTAATTTTGTTATGTGATTTGTAATTCTTATTTATTTATTTATTTTCAAAAATTAATAATTCCACTTAGCTTTATTTCCATTTTAGTTTTAGTAGTAAACTTGTATTATTTCAGTTATTTGCCTAGGCAACCCTACTAAAAAAGTAATAGATTGTAAATGCATTTATTTAAAAGTGTAAATGTGTGTTTAAGTCTATTAACATATTTACTGACATATTGCTTGAGATTTACTGATATAAAAATTATATATTAAAAAAAAAAATCTAATTAAACTATATTTGGAGCATTACTTGTGCACAACGCACATTTCTTAATATTAAGCCCAAACCTAATATGTTTTAATGTCACTATCGATGAGGCTTGTGTGATCTTTAAATAATATCTGTCTTGAATTGTACCTACAGTTGCTTGCAATAGTTCCATTTTAGCACAATCAAAAATACTTAAGTATATCTTTAGTTGGACTTCAGCACTACTTCTGCACAATTAAAGTGTGCTAATTAGTTGTTTCAATTTAGCAGACTTTAAATATACCAGTTTAGTATACTAAAAGTACAATTGCAGTGTATTTTTATTAAATACATAATATTTAAATGCATTTAAATGTACTAGGGGACACTTGTAATTTTATTTTATTTTTAATTCAAGGTTTTCGTCTAATTTCACTGAGTCAACTTTATTTTATTTTTTAATAGTTTAGTTAATAATAACATTAAATAGTGTGTTGAATTTTACATGATAAATGGAAAGAGGTTCATTTGAAATTATTGTTCAGAATAATATCTGAATATTTTTCATATTATTTTTTAAATGTCCCATCTAGACTGGAGCACATGTCAGCTAAGTGAGCGAGCCGTATGCGGGGTTGGATTCAAGACGCGTATGCTGGACTGTGTTCGCAGTGATGGCAAGTCCGTGGACCTGAAGTTTTGCGAGGAGGTACTTTTCTGTTCAGAAGATATTGTTTACCAGTGATGCTTCTGTTGTAAATCCACTTAACTAAACTGATTTTGTTTTGCTTTAGCTTGGTCTGGAGAAAAAATGGCAGATGAACGCTTCCTGTGTGGTCGAGTGCCCTGTCAACTGCCAGCTGTCTGATTGGTCGTCCTGGTCTGAATGCTCTCACACCTGTGGTCTTGCAGGTAAGCCAACACTTCGTATTGAAGACCTCGATCTGAAGTGGGATTTATGCCAGAACACACCAGAAACTCACAGTTTTTGTGACATTATTAAATTTGCATGGGTTGTTTAATTCACACTCTCAGCAGTCAGTCTGTCTGTTTCTGACAAAATCTAACAAAATCAAACAGCCCCAGGAGGGTCTTTGGGTCTTGTGGTCCAGAACGTTGTTCTTTGATGTTAGCTAACATTGCTGGTTCCTCAAATGGCAGATTTTGGGGAATTATACTGAGCTCTCTGATGTCTTAGAATTACCAAAGCGTTGGCTAAAACCACAAAAAATTTATGGTGTGAGAACAATCGTGTTATCGCCCAGAAGTAGCAATTGAGAGGAGGATAATGATGTCCTTGAGTGTAATTCCATCTGCTCTGACGATTGATTAGGGGCCCATTATGTTTGTGTGCTTGGGGCCTAAGAGACCTCTCCACTACACAAGGTCTTTGAGAGCCAATGGCCAGCAACTGCTAGAGCAAACCCTGCCGATATATGAAACCTGTGCTGGCTTAGTTCATCGTGGCATCTTTAATCGGTCCCCAGGCGGCAGGATTTCCACAACTTACAGAATCAGCAGGTGATCTTTTGCGGGAGAGAGCAGTCGTCATGCTTGTGGATAGAGCTGTAACATACACATTAGGTATTAGTATCTGTCGATTATTCTGACGATTAATTGAGTAATGGGATAATTATATATATATCGACACGGGCAAAATGCAATCAAGGTTTTTTTTAAATGAAATACTCAGTCATTGCACCCCTGTGAATGCAAACGATTTTCATTCTGAAATTTACATTAATTGCCAATAATTTGTTAAAAAAAAACAAGTTCTTAGTAACTTTAAAGTGTAGCCATTTTAAACTAAACAGACTATAAAAGTGTCACATGATGCATAGAAAAAACATAAAAAGTAATAACATTTGACATAAATGTGAGTGTACACATCTCAGTGATTATTTTCAAGAAAGTTTTTATGTTTGATATTGTTCAAAGAGTATTTTGTAAAGATATTGTGAATTTAGTTATTAATTAATTATTATTAATGTGTGTGTGTGTGTGTGTGTGTGTGTGTGTGTGTAATGTAGTATATAATTTTTGGAAAAGTTTGGGATTTGTAAGGGTTTTTAAAGATGTCCCTTATGCTCATCAAGGCTGCATTTATTTGGTTAAAAAAATGCTGAAAAAAAAAACAGTAATATTGTGAAATATTATTGGAATTTAAAACAATGGTTTTCTATTTTAATATACTTTAAATAGAATTTATTTCTGTCATCCAAACCAGAATTTTCAGCTTTATTACTCTAGTCTTCATTGTTACATGATCCTTCAGAAATCATTTTGATATGCTGATTTATTATCAATGTTGGAAAGAGTTGTGATGCTTTTTTTTTTTTTTTTTTTTGGAACCTGTTTTTTTCAGGACTCTTTGATGAATAAAAGCTTAAAAAGAGCAGCATTTATTTAAATTAGAAATCTTTTGTAACAATATACACTGCTGTTCAAAACTTTGGGGTCAGTATTTTTTTTTCTATTTTTTTAAAGAAATTAATACTTTTATTACTAAAGATGTTAAATTGATACAAAGTGATAGTTATATTGTTAGAAAAGACGTCTATTTTGAATAAATGCTGTTCTTTTTAACTTTTTATTAATCAAAAAAATCCTGAATAAAAGAATCACAGTTTCCAAAAAATATGAAGCATCACAACTGTTTCCAACATTGATAATAAATCAGAATATTGGACTGATTTATTAAGGATCATGCAATAATGAAGACCGGAGTTATGATGCTGTGCGACACAGGAATACATTATATTTTAAAGTATATTAAAATAAAAATATGGTACTTTAAATTGCAATAATATTACTTTTTTCTGTATTTTTAATCAAATAAATGCAGCCTTGATGAGCATAAAAGACCTTAAAAAACATCAAAAATCTTACTGATCCCAAACTTTCGAACAGTGATGTATATATAAATTAATAAATGAATGATTATAAGTCATTTATTAGTGTTGGTCATTGACCCAAATAGCACTCACGAACATTATGAAATCAGGCATCAATTTGTTCATTTATTTTTGTCAGCAAAGGAAAATTAAACTGTCATGTGTGACATACAGCATGTAACAGTAGTGCAAAGCAAATTAAGACGCCCGTTTTGAGTGGAGCCGTGAGCTAAATGACTTGCACTGGCTATTCTGTGGTTCACTGGTTATGCTGTTTGCCCTAAACCTGGCGCCTTGGCCACCAGTAGAGACAGGAAGAGATGAAAAGGAAGAGTGCGAGAGAGAACTGTGAGAATGAGCGATCCCTACAGCTAAAAACTCTCACAAAGGCACACAAGCACTTGTGTATGTACAGTTTTCCCCACTGAACCCAGCATATAAAAAGAGGATGCAAGGCGCTGGGAGTTGATTTGGTTTGTGGCTGCCGGAATGCATGGAGCTTCACAGAGGATTCTCCGCAGGGATGGTCCATCACGGCAAACTGCGGCGAAGATGAATTGCATCTGGTACAAACTAGCTTCAGGGCAACGTGTCAGCCAGAGACTGGGCTATGATCATGTTTAACATTACGAAATGCCTAGCCGTACCCTTCGAGGTTGTGTACATCCAGCCTTTTGAAAAATAAAACTAACTGCAGAGAAGTTAGTAGTAGACACCACAACCCAGAATTGCATCTGCTTGGCCAGATGACCTTTTAGAAACACTTTTGCTGAGATATTTCAGTGCTAAAAATTATTATATTCACCAACCATCGGACATCCAGGTTTAGCAGTGGTATTTTACGTATTCATGTGCTCTATTAAATTTTGTTAGAAGGAAAATATATAAATGCTTTAAGTGCTTGCTAGGATTCTGTAGTAATTTCAGTACCACATATTTTGAGGTTTTATCAAGGTTTTTTTTAGTTTTTTTGTGTTACCCCTACCATGCAAAATAATCGCTCATGTGAGAGAAGGGTGTGGAGTTTTATTGCAGGCGTCCCCTGGGCGCCACTCTTAAACAGCAGGATGCATTCTGCCTGAAAGTATCTACACTCCATTTCTCTCCATCCCTCTCCTCAGCCCTGCGGAATCGATTTAAGAAAATCAAGACGGGGAGAGATGAATATTCAGAGTGGTTTCAGGGCCTGGAATTAGGCCTGGCAGATTAAGTTATTCACAGATGGGTGGTACATTACTACACAGAAAGAAAGACTTTCAGGTCACATATCGTTTTTGGCTATCCATCGGAAGGGGATTGAGTTACCTGTGATTAGCATGTGTGTGTGTGTGTGTGTAACGTGAGATGATTCACTTACTGTAAAAGCCTTTATTTCATTCGAGGAGTCACTTTGCTTGATGTTAAAGCATAAGATGAGCATCATCTTTATTGGGCATCAAAAAAATAAAAATAAAAAATTGGGAGTTGTGCTTCCAGTATGTGAGTGAATTTGAAATAACATTTGTCATTTCTTATAGAAAATGTTATGTTGCGACCACAACATACCTCAAATGCTAAGGGTTTTAAAACAGCGTTGTGAAAAATATCTGTTTTTCTTGTTTAGGGAAGCTCTGGAGAAAGAGGACTGTGATTCAGGCCTCTCAGGGAGATGGACGGCCGTGTTCCTCTCAGCTGGAACAGTGGAAGCCCTGTCCTGTTAAACCCTGCTACAGCTGGAGGTACAGCGCCTGGTCTCCATGCAAATCTGAGGTGAGGTGGACAATAAGTTGAATGAAGTATATTAAGATCTACTTTATGGATTTTATTTTTTAAAGTAATATCATCAAACATTTCTTTAGATGAAACTAATGTTTTTATTCCGCAAGAATGCAATAAATTGTTTAAGGCGTTTATATATGTTAATGCTGCAAATGATTTCTCAAATAAATCTGTTCTGTTGATTTTTCAATTCATAAAATTATCCTGAAAAATCCTGACAGTAAAACTGTTTTCAACACTGATAATTAAAAAATGCTTCTCGAGCATCAAATCAGCATATTACAGGGTAATTCCGTGTCGACTCAACCAGAGGTCCCCTGCTTTTTGATTTTGCTAATATTTTTTTCTGAAGAAAGATAAACATGTGTAGTGATGAAAGCAAAAATATCAAATGTCAAGGATGAATATTTACTGAGTAATCCACTGATTTGTAGAGGAGGGTCAAAATGGCAATTTTCACCTGAGATTCAGAACCAAATTGCAGGGGCATAAAAATGACTTCAGAAAGATGGCAGCTTCATGATGTTATTTTTACACAGAGATTGGTAGGTCTGTTAGTAAAATCTGTTGACTTTAGCAATGTTTGTTGCATAATATGCCAACGGTAATCATTCAAAAATGGGGAAATTCACGTTTTTTTCTCGAAAGTTTGGAGACCTGTAACTCAAAGAACATTAAAGATATCTTAATAGCCTTTTAGATGTTGGGTCTTAAAAAGCTTCCCTTTTGGCATCTCCACTTTTAAGGCCCTGTATGGTTCGGTTCCAGAGATATTGGAAGTTCAATATGACTCCAGGTGTAAATCATTAAATTTGACACATTCAGTGGTCAAAACCAAATGTGAGTCACTTTGCAAAAATGTAT
>JAHKKF010470395.1:0-11399 GCA_019740295.1 Labeo calbasu | reverse complement strand
AAATACAATGTAGAATTACAGTAAAATATTACTTAATAATCCTAAGAATGGATGAGCCACAGGCTCAATTTACCCCAGGACCAGTTAACCCCACTACCTTTTAAATAAACTTGTATCATCCAGTTTAGAGCTAGCATCGTGCTAACAGTATAGCCTCATATTATAACCTCAGAATTGTCTGTAATTGTTCAGACACAAGAATCATAAATCCTTGAACGTAAAAAAATCACTTTGAACAGCCAAAAAACTTAAATGTAGTTACCAATCACCATCATCAATTTGTTTAAGGTTGCCTAGAAACAAAGCATGGCTCAGGCTCAAATCACCCCGCTCTCCCCTACACTTACCTGACATTCTGACTGGAATATGTCTATTTTTGTACATATGTCAACGTATTATTATGTTAATCGCTTTTATGCAGGCTATTAAACACAGCCTACTTTCACAACCTATACTGCAATTAATTTGAGCACAGATTGTCTGCTTCAATATATACGCTTCACGCGTAGGTTGATCAATCCCCTCAGGTTTCATACAGCATTTAGTCCTACATTTGAAAACATGTTTCCACTTTTCACTTCGCAGACACTTCAAACCCGGCCTGATTAAACCGCTCACTAATTGCAGGGACAGTCCCGGCGAGGAAAGACGTGCAGATTATGCGGTTGAAATGACAGTCCAAATGGGATTAGCAGTTGTAAATGGACGTGATTAAGGCAGAACAACCAGTTCTGTGCAGTTTCTCGTTTCTTTAAACAGTGGTGTAGCCGAAAGTGCCCATATGGATGATGTTCGTCACGTCAGCAGGATCATTACCATCAGGCAGCAAATCAGACGCTACATCGAGCTCGAGTCTTCAGGATCACACATAACTCCTTTTTCCAGCAAGCCTCACAGATGTTCTGTGCATTGGGAGCGTTAACCTCGCCGGAGAGACGTTTCAGTCAGACCATGAAGCGTTCAAGTGTGCATTAGCGCACGTTTTGGCGATGTTGGAGATCATGGTTTGTGTAGAGCGCGTTTGAGGAGCTGTCAACTAGTGGCATGCGTTTCAGAGGACAAATTCAAGGCAAAGAGAGACCTCTATAACTGCGGTGTTCTTCAAACCACTGGAGATAAGCAGATTAAGGTAGGTTCATGAAAAATTGGATGATATTTGATGTTAACAAAAAGTACCAAAAAAAGTGTTTGACATGTGCCATGTCATTATTTCATTATAACAGCCTAATTAATATGATACTACCATGTTGTTCCTTGAAGTACCTTAGAATACGTAAATACTATGCTATATTAATTATCATTATTATTTTGTGAGGATATAAATAATGATCTGACAGTTTCCATGCACGCAGATTTATACTGTGTGAGGAAAAATAGCAGGGTTGATTTTACATTGTAAACGCAAAATATATTATTCAAATATCCTGATTTTTTTTTTTGTTTTTTTTTTTTTGTTTGTTTGTTGGCAGTATATCTTTTTTCTATTCAGTGTGATATGTGTAAAATTCTCCTTATTTTTTCATTGTTAAAAATAAAATAATTCTGATTTCATGACTATCAGGAAAAAAGTGAGAATATTTATTTGCTAAGTAAACTTAAATTCCGTACATTTTTTTGAAAAATCTCTGCGTTTACGTTTACGTAATAGCAAATTTACAATCTTAACTCTAAATCTTTGTTTTCTTTTCCTCTTAAATTTCCTGTGGACACACAGCTCCCCCTTGTGGAGTCCTCAGTTTAAAAATATAGCGAATATCTATAAATGGAGATGCCAAAACGCTGTCAATAAAACAAACAGACAGCAAGGCAACAGTAAGCACGATGCAAAAACAAACACCAACCGCAATCCAGAAAAGCTCTGTTTATTCATCCTTCGTTGTCCAGATTTGACTGTTTACAAAAACCTCAGTAAGTGTTGAATGTACGTTTAAGTGTGTAACATTGTTTAGAATTCGCTTATGTAGTCAGATATTGTGACGAATATAGTGAATTTACTTCACAGAAAGCATTTTTTTCAGTATGTTTTAATATAATGAAATGTGACCCTAGACAACAAAACCAGTCATTAAGGTCAATTTATATTAGATTTACATAATTTGAACGTCGAATAAATAAGCTTTCCACTGATGTATGGTTTGTTAGGACAGAACAATATTTGGCCAAAAACAACTACTTGAAAATCTGTAATCTGAGGGTGCAAGAAAAGGCAGTTTGATATATATATATATGTTAGAACATTTACAAAATATCTTAAAGGAACATGATCTATACTTAATATCCTAATGATTTTTGGCATTAAAGAAGAATTGATCATTTTGACCCATACAATGTATTGTTGGTTATAGCTACAAATATACCCGTACAACTTAAAACTGGTTTTGTGGTATGATAAAGTCCTGTTAATAACATCTGTGCATTGTGTTTTACGGTCAAGTTTGTGATGGATTTCAACGTGACCCCCACTGAGAATTCAAGTGATGATTTTAATTCATCTCAACATCTGAATGCAGGTAAATGTATATTTTTTGTCTTGCAACCTGAATGTGTGTCTTGTTGCAAACTAGCAAGTTTTATTAATGTCAAATATCTAATTTATGTGACTACTTAGACCAACACAAGTCATTTTAAGAGACAAGTAGCTCTCTACTTTTCATAGCATAATTTTCTAAATTGGATTAATTTGCGGTTCTTTGCTTATAGCTCTTGACTCACAGGCTTTGTGGCTGGTATAATTTTTAGTCATTATCACAAATAAATCCTGACATGATGATCAGGACCCAGAGAGGAACTGAATAATTCTGACAGGGTTTATTGTGTGATAATGTCCTGCTTATTATATCACTACTTAACACAGCTCACAAGACATATGTGTGTTTTATTCACAGCTATATCTAAAAAAAATTGATTACCAGGGATAAGAGTCGAAATATATAATTTAGCGTAATTATATACAATATTGTTCAAATTTTGGATTGTACTATTTTTTTCATGTTTCGAAAGACACCAAGACACTAAGGCTGCATTTATTTAATAAAGAACACAGTAAGAACAGTAATATTGTGAAATACTATTATATTTTCAAATAACTTTGAATATATTTTAAAACTAGTTTATTTCTGTGATGCAAAGCTGAATTTTCAGCATCATTACTCCGGTCTTCAGTTTCTTTAGAAATCATTCTAATATGCTGATTTGCTGTTCAATTTTAATATTGTCAATGTTAAAAACAGTTTGCTGCTCAATATTTGTGTGGAAACTGTGTGTGATACATTTTTCCAGGATTCTTTGATGAACAGAAACTTCAAAAGATTAATATTTATTTGAAATGGAAATCATTTTTAATAGTATACGTTTTTAATGTCACTTTTGATCAATGTAATACATTCTTACTGAAGAAAACAAATTATTTCTTCAGAAAAATCTAAACGCTTGATACACTACCAGTCAAAAGATTTTGAACAGTAAGATTTTTAATGTTTTTTTTAAAAGAAGTCACAAAGCCTGCATTTATTTGATCGAAAGTTTACTATTTAAAATAACAGTTTTCTATTTGAATATAATTTAAAATGTAATTGATTTATACAGCAAAAACAGTAACATTTTAAAATGTTTGTTTACTATTGAAAATAACTGTTTTCTATTTGAATATATTTTTAAAATGTCATTTATTCCTGTGATTTCAAAGCTGAATTTTTTGCATCATTACTCCACTGACGTGATCTTTCAGAAATTATTTTACTATTCTGATTTGATTTTCATGTTTCTTTGATGAATAAAGAGTTTCTGAAGAACAGCATTTATCTGAATTTAAAAATATTTCATAAAATTAGAAATGTCTTATATAATCACATTTGATAAATTTAAAGCATCCTTGCTAAATAAAGTATTAATTTCTGTAATTTCTATTAAAAACAAATAAATAAACTGACTCTGTTACAAAAGCTTTTAATTTTTTATTTGGATGTTTCTGTTCAAAGAATCCTGAAAAAATGTACTCAACTGTTTGAAAAATTGATAATAATAATAATAATAATAATAATAAAAATGTTTCTTGAACAGCAAATCATCATATTAGAATGATTTCTGAAGGATCACGTGACAATGAAGACTGGAGTAATGATGCTGAAAATGTAGCTTTGATCACAGGAATAAATTACTTTTTAAAATATATTAAAATAGAAAGCAGTTATTTTAAATAGTAAAAATATTTCACAATATTACAGCTTTTGCTCTATTTTGGATCAAATAAATGCAGGTTTGGTGAGCAGAAGAGACCTCTTTAAAAACATTAAAAATCTTACTGTTCAAAAACATTTGACTGGAAGTGTGTGTACGTGTATATATACATACACTCTCAAAAAGCTTCTCAAAAAGAAGAAAAATTTGAATGAAAATGGATTTTTAAATTTCATTACAAATTTAATTACAAAGAAATCTCTTTTTTTCCTACAGACACTGATGGACAATATCACAATGTTCTCATGCCAAGCATTTATGGAGTCATCTGCTTCGTCGGCATAATAGGCAACTGCATCGTCATCTACACCATTGTCAAAAAAAATAAATTCAGGGCGCAACAGACGGTGCCTGACATTTTTATCTTCAGCCTATCGATCGCAGATCTTCTGTTTCTCTTAGGCATGCCATTCCTCATCCACCAGCTGGTGGGAAACGGCTCGTGGTGTTTCGGCGCCACCATGTGCACCGTTATCACAGCGCTGGACTCCAACAGCCAGATCGTGAGCACCTACATTTTAACAGTCATGACTTTGGATCGATACTTGGCGACGGTTCACCCCATCCGCTTCAACCACATACGCACTCCATGCGTGGCCGTGGCGGTCGTGGGCCTGGTGTGGATTCTCTCGCTGCTGTCCATCACGCCGGTGTGGATGTACGCCGGCCTCATGCCCCTGCGGGACGGATCGGTGGGATGCGCATTGCTCCTTCCTAATCCGGCTACAGACACGTACTGGTTTACTCTCTACCAGTTTGTGCTGGCGTTCGCGCTGCCGTTGGTGATCATTTGCGTGGTGTTTTTTAAGATCCTCCAAAACATGGCCGCCACGGTGGCCCCGCTTCCCCAGCACAGCCTTCGCGTGCGCACTAGAAAGGTCACTCGGATGGCCGTCGCCATATGCCTGGCGTTCTTCGTTTGCTGGGCGCCTCACTATATCTTGCAGTTGGCACATTTGAGCGTGCAGCGGCCTAGTTACGCTTTTCTGTACGCCTATAATGTCGCCATCAGCATGGGCTACGCCAACAGTTGCATCAACCCGCTGCTCTACATCATGCTAAGCGAAACCTTCAAAAGACAGTTCATTGTAGCTATCCGTCCAGCGCACAAAGACTTCAGGGTTGATCCGGCTGACGGGAGTGTGAGTCTCCGTCTGGCCCCCGACGGAGGGCAGCAGTCTCAGTCCTCTCGAGAGCTCCTGCCGGTTACTGTTGCTGTGCATTGAAACGGCACTGATTCATGCTGAACTCATTTTTTGTGTCTGTAATGAGCGTGCAGCTCAAAGACGTCTATGAAGAGTCTTGCAGAATTGCTCATTAACAGTTAGTGTTTGGAAATGGATCTGTGATGATGCACTTTGCTCGGCGTATTTCTGTGTCGAAAGAGATATGAAGTATACACAACCTAATTATAGCAACACTTTCACACTGCAGTGAGTCAATACCTTGCGGTAGAATTTACAGCTATTTGCTTTCTGTAAAATAGGGCTACTTTTAAGTCTCTTTGGAATATCAACGATGCATTCATTTGATTTATTTTGTCAGTTAATGTTTTTTTAAAGAAGTCTTTTCTGCTCATCAAGGCTGTGTTTATTTGATTATAAAAAAAAAAACAGGAAAAAACTGAAATATTGTGAAATATTATTGAAATATAAAATAGTGGTTTTCTACTTTGATATACTTTAACATATAATTTATTCCTGTGATGAAAGCTGAATTTTCAGCATCATTACTCCAGTCTTCAGTGTCACATGATCCTTCAGAAATCAGTCTAATGTGCTGATTTATTATCAATGTTGTAAACAGTTGTGCTGCTTATTATTTCTTTTGGAACCTGTGATACTTTTTTCAGGATTCATTAATGAATAAAGTGTTAAAAAGGACAGCGATTATTTAAAATAGAAATCATTTGTATACACTGCCGTTAAAGGTTTGGGGTCAGCAATTTTTTTCTTTCTTTGTTTGAAAGAAATTAATATTTTTGTTCAGCAGGGATTGTTCAGCACTCATTAAGCAATAATAAATTAACATATTAGATTGATTTATGAAGGATCATGTGACACTGAAGACTGATGAATATTTAGCTGTGGATCACAGAAATGAGTTATATTTTAAAGTATATTAAAAAAGAAAATGGTTATTTTACATTGCAATAATATTTCATAATATTACTATGCTTTTCTGTATTTATGATCAAATAAATGGAACTTTGATGAGCATGAGAGACTGTAAAAAACATTAAAAATCTTACTGATCAAAAACTTCTGAACAGCAGTGTGTGTGTGTGTGTGTATATATATATATATATATATATATATACACACACACATTTGAGGTCAAAAGTTTACATACACCTTGCAGAATCTGCAATATGTTAATTATTTTACTAAAATAAGGGATCATACAAAATGTATGCTATTTTTTATTTAGTACTGACCTGAATTTCACATAAAAGACGTTTACATAAAGTCTACAAGAGAAAATAATAGCTGAGTTTATAAAAATTACCGTTTAAAAGTTTACATACACTTGATTCTTAATACAGTTTTATTACCTGAATGATCCACAGCTGTGTTTTTTTGTTTAATGATAGTTGTTCATGAGTCCCTTCTTTGTTCTGAACAGTTAAACTGCCTGCTGTTCTTCAGACAAATCCTTAAGAAACCACAAATTATTTGGTTTTTCAGCATTTTTGTGTATTTGAACCCTTTCCAACAATGAATGTGTGATTTTTGTATGACTGAGGACAACTGAGAGACTCATATGCAACTATTACAGAAGGTTCAAACGCTCACTGATGCTCTAGAAGGAAACACGATGCACGATTAAGATTAAGAGCTGGAGGGTAAAAACTTTCTGAATTTGAAGATCAGGGTAAATTCAATTTATTTTGTCTTCTGGGAAACATGTAAGTATCTTCTGTAGCTTCTGACAGTCAGGACTGAATAAAATATATAATCCATATTTAGGCAAAAAAAGAAAAATGTACACATCTTTATTCTGATCAAAAGTTTTCACCCCCATCTCTTAATGCATAATTTTTTCTTCTGGAGCATCAGTGAGCGTTTGAACCTTCTGTAATAGTTACATATGAGTCCCTCAGTTGTCCTCAGTGTGAAAAGATGGATCTCAAAATCATACAGTCATTGTTGGAAAGGGTTCAAATACACAAAAATACAGAAAAACCAAAAAATTTATGATACCTGAAGGATTTTTCTGAAGAACAGCGGGCAGTTTAACTGTTCAAGACAAACAAGGGACTCATGAACAACTATCACTAAACAAAAAAACACAGCTGTGGATTATTGAAGTATCAACACGGTATTAAGAATCAAGTGTATGTAAACTTTTGAACGGGGTCATTTTTATAAATTCACCTATTATTTTCTCTTGTGGACTATAAATGTCTTTTATGTGAAATACCTTACTCAGGGCAGTACTAAATAAAAAAATAACATGCATTTTGTATGATCCCTCTTATTTTGGTAAAATAATTAACATTTTGCAGATTCTGCAAAGTTTATGTAAAATTTTGACTTCAACTGTATGTGTGAAATGTATTTATTCCTGTGATGGCATAGCTGAATTTTCTTCAGTGGGTTTTCAGTGTCACATGATCCTTTAAAAATAACTCTAATATGCTGATTTTTAAAAAATATTAATATTATCAGTGTTTAAAGAGTCGTGCTACATAATATTTTTGTGGAAACTGTGATACATTTTTTCAGTATTCTTTGATGAATAGAAAATTCGAAAGACCAGCATTTATCTGAACTATAAATTTTATAATGAATGTCTTGAATGTCACTTTTGATGTGTCCTTGATTAATAAAATAATTTCGTCTGCAGCTAAATAACTTTATCCACTCACACAGAGGCGTATGAATATGACAGGTCAATATTCCTTCTCCTTCTAATGTAAATAAATGTGTCATATTTCTACCTCAAAAGAAACGTGCTTGTTTTACATTATTTAAAATGAAAAAGCATCGTGAAGTCATTGATAAAGGTTCTTCTGAGCTGTCCTTAATCATGTTTAAACTAGCTCACTGCTTTTTCTTGGAAACACAACTCTTGTTTTTGATGTCAGTGTAAATGTGTATGTGATGGTACTTGTTTTAGATATTATATATGTGTTGTTATGTTGTCCACTTTTTGAACATATTGATGTATTAAATATTTTAAATTGTCTGTACATGTAAATATCACCACAAACTGTTCTTTATTGTTACTCTGTATCGGTATGAGGATGCAGAAGGCTCTGCCAAAGTTGTGTGTGTGTGCAGAACAACACTGTATGATAAACCAGCCTTTGTTCTTCTGAAAAGTGAATGTAATTTGAATGGAAAAATGTTTTTCTCCATTATATGGGCATATTCTTTTATTGAAATCAACGTGTGAAGTATATGCCCATCAAAGGAGTTCCAAGTGCTCCATTTCCTCTTATGATTGCACTGGAAAAACGGGACAAAACAAGTATGATGCTCAGGAGCTGTAACACACTCCTGCAGATTTGTCTATGTATTTACAATTTAATTTCATTTGCTTATTAATGAGGGCTCATTATAATGACAACACCTATATACAACAAACTTTCCGACTGTATAAAGGCGCCGCCAGTGAGAGGAAGTAATTATCTGAACATATGTGAATTAAATAAAAGCGCTCATGTCAAAAATCATAATGAATGTGTAAACTGTTACCACAGGAAACGAGCCTGAGCCGGAGTTGAGTTTTGTCTCTAGGAAACGCTGTGAACTCCTGTCGCATTTGCTTCATGGGGCGCCCAGAGACTGCGGAGCATGTTTGGTCTGTGATGCATGAAGCGGCTTTGTGTTTTATTAATTCAAGCTCACACGTGAATACACGATGCAATAACGCTGAGTGTATGAAACGCCGTTATAGAAATGAGCTGAACTTTCATGACGTTAGTGCTTCAAGCTTAATCAGTAGCTAAACACATTTTCACCAAATGCTCTATCGAAGATAGAGAAATTCAATAATAATAACTATGTGTGAGCCTTGTCATGGACTGACGATCTACGTTCCCCACCTGTGGCTCAAGATGCTGGGTTAGGTTTCAGCTCCACGTGACCCTAACAAGGACAAAGAGGTTTGGAAAATCCACCTTAGTTTTCCCGTAAGAGTGGGCGCGGCCATTTTTAAATTTTGAATTGAATGATTCTGGCTTCCGGTCTTATCTGCATCCAGCTATTTTTAACAGCTTGTTTTGCTGCTTGATACTGCAAATTGGTGTGTCGTACCATATTATTTTTATGTATTATCTTAATTATGAATACACTGGTTTGTAGTGCAAACAGTTTTACAGGGCTCTCAAGTTTTAGAAAAAGTTTGGAGTGAGATTATATCTGTTAGGAGAGGAGCCCCTCGGCCCGACGCAATTCTCTCCAGTTTTTGCTAGAAGTTCAATTTTATCTATTGTTCATAATTGACCAGCACACAATAGAAACTTTAACAACCGGTAAGTCTGTTTAAAGTCAAATTCATAAAAAATAAAACAAAATGTCTTGTATATTTCAAAAATACACATGTATTAAAAATCAAAAGAAATTTGGCCCCAAATGAGCCAATAAACAGCAGTGCTCATACATACTGTACATACTGTAGGCCTACACATACAGTATTGCAGAACTTGCCCTGAACATGTCAAGCTCTGTGTGTGTGAGAGAGAAAGTACATTTTTCAGCTTATGAATGGTATTTTGTATTGCAAGTGTTTGTTGAGCATATTGATGCCTTGATGACAGTGGTAGGGGCTCAAACCTAACTAGTAACTAGTTACATGTATGGAATTTCATAATTTAATTACAAAATAATTGTAACTAATCGGTTACAGTTGCTGAGAAACAATGTATAGTTAAATTACAGTTACTTGTGAAAATTACAAAGGGGTTGCAGATTTGATTAATTTCTTTCCCAAATTGCATTGACTGCTTTAAAATATGAGACAGAATGTTTCAGCAGAAGAATGGGTTACCTACTGCATTTATTTTGTTCGTTTTTGGTAAATACAAATGGCAACGTCCGCTCCGTGACCGCAACAACTCCACTGCTAAAGCGGCAGCCACGCGACTGACGATTCCACTGCTTGTCTCGTCACGTCATGTAATTTACCAGAAAACAAAAAATTATAATTTCTGACATTTGCTGGTACACTGTAAAAAACAATTTGTTGAGTCAACTTAAAATAATTTGTAACCTAGCTGCCTTAAAATTTTAAGTTCAGTCAACTCAAAAAAAAGTTTATTCAACTTGAAATGTTAAATTATACTAAGTGACAACTTACATATTTGAGTTGAATCAACTTAAAATTTTAAGGCAGCTGGGTTACTTACCCATCTGTTAAGTTTAGCAAACACAAATATCTAAGTTGTTACTTAGTACAACTTAACATTTCGAGTTAACTAAACTTATTTTAGTTGACTGAACTGAATTTTAAGGCAGCAGGATAACAAATTATTTTGAGCTGACTCAACAAATTGTGTTTTTTATTTTTTACAGTGGGTGCCATTTAACTGTCAAGACAGCTATGAACTCCCCCTGCTGCGACTCGTCCATTAACAGTATATCGCGGGACAAGTTATCCCTTACTTTTTAGGGTGAGAAATACAAGATGTGGCATGAGAGTGTGTGAACTGGTAGAAATGCGTGTCTCACGGCGAATGCGTGAGACTTGAGAGCCCTGGTTTTACCTGTTACTGCATGTTGTTATTCTTCTCATTATTTTCACCCATACCCTACCGCATTGAGGAATAGAGACAGAGCGACACGTCAAAGCCACTAGAAGGCAAGCCTGCAACCATTAGCTGAAAAAGCATAACGGCTTAAGCTAACGCCCCCGGTCTGGCAGTTCATGGGAAAGGAGACCAGAGGCCGTTTTTTTTTTTATGGATGTCAATGGAGGAGAGGCTGTACCACGCTGAATAAGAGTCCTGATAGCACAGGTACATCTCGGAGATGTCTATTTGACGTCTGCATTTACATCTGCAAGATGTATTAATTAGAGTGTTTGCTCATCTGCAATATGTCTATTGGACGTTTCCTCTCAGATGTCAAATAGACGTCTATTAGATGTCTTTAAGATGTTTATGATTTAGAATGTATGTAAAACTGACATCTTACAGACATCTGCCAGATGTTTGT
>JAHKKF010470391.1:0-10737 GCA_019740295.1 Labeo calbasu | reverse complement strand
CTCACAGGAGGCGTAGTAGGTTTGGCTGGAGGAATCACATCTTTGGTGGGACTCATTCTGGCTCCGTTTACTCTCGGAGCCTCTCTGATAGTAACAGGTGTGGGAATCGGTACGGCAGTAGCTGGTGGGATAACAGCTGGTGCCAGCAACATAACAAACATGGTTAACCAGCAAACCAACCGACAAAAGATTAAAATGATCATAACAGAGTTCCAGGAAAAAATTACCTCCATCATATGCTGCATCCAAAACATCTCAACAGCAGTGGAAACTCTAGAAAATGAGTTTTCAACAAGCAATGGGTCACTTTCCAATACACAATCTGGGGTGAGTGTTGGAGCTCGACTTGGACGAGGGCTGGGAGGAATCCCGGAGCTTCTTCGTTTAACTCGGTTCGTAAACATAGGGAAAATCGCAGCTCAGGCTGCAAGAGCAGTTCGTGTGGCTGAGACGGTTACAGGGGTTTTATCCGCATTTTTCATAGCTGTTGACGTCTTCTTCGTGTTTCTCGACTCCAGAGAAATCCACAACATGCGCAGAGATTACGCTTTAAAATCTAGTCGACAAGAATCCACCAGCAACCAAGCCACAGGTTTGAATGACCGGACATCAAATAACAGAGACACAACAAATCTGCTTCCTTCAAACAATCAGCAGGAAGAAGAGCTGAAGTCTGAGACCATGAAATTTGTGACAAAAATAAAAGAAACTACAGAGGAGCTACGGACAATTCTGGATACGCTACGAGACACACTGAACCCAAACTCTGAGACGCCAAACACAGATAACTATGAATAATCAAGGGAGGCAGTTTGTGATGCTCAGTTTGGTCTTTCATCATTGATAAATGTTTTGATTGTAGTAGTAGCTAGTGTTGTAGACAGTATTCCAGACAGTTTATTTGTTAACATCATTAATGTGATTAGTTTACAATATTTTTTTGCATTATTATTTGATTTCTGTTGATGTTGTGCTAGGTTCGAATTTAACAGGGAGTTGTGTCCAAAAATTCAAATAGCCAAAACATTCATTATGTTATTACAAAAAAAAAAATGACTTAACTAATTCTAACCTATATAATTAAGCAAAATATCACAAAAGCAAGAGAGCTGTTTTTATGGATATGAGCATGATTGTGATTCATGAATGAACTGCTTTGAACAAATTGGTTGAATAAAGGATTATTTGACAGGTGATTTGCCGCCACCTAGTGTAATGCTGGTTCTACACTCTCAGTAATAAAGGTACAAAAGCTGTCACTGGGGTAATACGTTTTCAAAAGGTACATATTTGTACCTTATAAGATTATATAAATACTTAAAGTGTACATATTAGAAGAACAGGTACAAAAGGTACCTTTGGAAGGTACACTTTATTCATATGTATTCATAAAAAATAAGACATTTCTCCAAGTAAATGTGGATCTTTCTGATGAATTTGAGGAGTACTGGTTTGGTCTTGACTATACACTAGTCGCATCAAAGCTAATGGGAACTGTATATTCTGCAGGGGCTTATAACAATATAGTGTCTAAATCATTAGGTAATGCTCAGAGTAATCATATTAGGAAGCAGTAAAAACATTAACTCACTGTAAATCCAATTAATGTTAAGAATGTGTTTTGGGAGTTCATACCTTTATTAACTTAACTGTTAACTTTTCTAAGTGTGGGTCTTTTCGAATGGCTGCTAAATGTATGTATTTTTTTTTTTTTTTTTTTCTCTCTACTATGTATAGTACACTTGAACTGAAATAAATGTGAATCTTGGTATTTTCTTTTCATTCAGTACAATCTATTTTATTAAATTCATTCTAAACAGCTTATTTATTTAAAACGTACTTATCTTTAATAATAGCATTTATAAAAAATACATACATGGCTCCTTCTCGGTTCAAATTTCCATTTGTGTAACTGCTGCCAGGTTTTCACAGCAAAATCCACCCAATTGCTACTCAAAACTATCCCAATCGCATTTTGAGGGGGGTCCCTGCATTAAAAAATTGCATTCCGGGGGATAAAATGCACATTTTTGTGTCTGTGTACCCCTGATAAATTCGTATTACAAACATTACAAACCAACAATTTAAACCATTATCTCTAGCGTGTTTTGGGCTTCATCAGCATTTATTGATTTTAACATGCTACTAATAGAAGCAACAAATTACCAGTAGAGACCCACCAATGCCAGCAGGACTACCAAACACCAAACTGGGACATGTTTCCCAAAAGCAACTATGGGTGCAAGTTCCTCATTACCAATAGAGTTGCACAGAACATAGCACCATAGTTAGGTAATGATGCTTTTGGGAAACCCACCAAAGGTCAGGTTTGAAGACAAATCTGAATCAAATCTTGAAACAATTCTGTAGTCAATATAGGCAATGCAAGTTAACAAGTAGACAAATAGCACTATAAAAACATTTCAAATAACTCCTGCTGGAATATGAGTTTTATGAGAGGAAGAGAATGAAATGTGATATCAAACATGTTGTAATGTATCTTGATGCAGCAATTTTGCAATGTTTTGTAGACGCCCTAATCCTACATGAATTATATTACTATAGGCATTTTAAACATAACTAGGACAGCACTCTCAAAAATCAAAGAAAGAAAGAAAGAAAGAAAGAAAGAAAGAATCACAATGCCTAAAACAGAAAATCAAGGTAAATCATGCAGCGTCATATACAGACTATGACCATTATAAACAATCTTATATGAATGGAGAGCCCCATTCCAGCTAACAATTACTCACCTGTGTGAGGATGAACTTCATCATTCACTCCTTCATCATGACAGACTCATATATGAGTGCTGTTCCGTGTCTCTTGTTTTGAGATCGTTCATTAATTTGTATTTCATTGATGTTTTGGCTAGATCTGAAAATTTCTCTTCACCTAATAATTGCTAGCATATTTAAGGACACACTGACGTGATTGGCTTTTATGGTTCCATACCATCTGATAATGACTGGTATATGGGGAAAGTGACACATTTCATTTTGCCTCCCCTACAACCCTTATTGTAAAGTGTTACCATATATTATTTCAAACAAATTGAGACTTTATTAAACTGTGTAAATTTAATAAAAGTGCACTCTTATGAAATGATAACTGACACCCATCTAGGAAGAAAATAAGCCATAAATGTCTTAGCATAGTATTCCTGTGCAAACATTTCTAAATAAATAAATAAATAAATAAATAATTGCATTGTATTATATGATAACCTTTTAAGATTTTTTTTTGTAAAACAACATTATACTGCATCTACTGCATCATCTATCAAAGGAGAAACTCTCTCAGCTGAAACACTTGTTTTTTTAACCTGATAATAACAACAACAACAACAACAACAACAACAACAACAATAATAATAATAATAATAACAATAATAATAATAATAATAATAATAATAATAATAAAACATTACCCTTAACGTGTATGGGACCAGTCATCTAATTTAGATGCATACGTCTGTGTAAAAAACAAACAAACAAACAAACAAACAAACAAACAGTTTTATGTGATTATGTTAACACATGGGAGGGGGGCATATATACTGGAAGATTACAGAAACATTTTATCTACAATAACACAAGAGTAAATGTATTACTTTAGATAAGGTTTGTTTGAAAAATGTTTTACACATGTTTGCAAACACAGAACTACGAGAAGAACAGCAAGAGAAAATGTCAGAAACAGCTGAAGATCATTTAGTTATATTGCAGTTTAATGTTGTTGACATCAGCAGTGGTATTAAAGTGTAACTCATTTTTTAGCATGTTTCAGTAATGTATCAGTCTTCTTTTTACTTAGGTATAATTTTCACCACTAGATGGCCTCAATGTACACCATATTAAAAATATTTTTTTGAGCTTAAAACTTATTCATATTTTCAATGTTGATTCATTAAGAAACTGTTCATTAAGCAACAGGAAAAGTCTTAACACCTTCACTTTATCCACGTAAAGTAATGCATATGTCAAAAACCTTATCCATCTTAATAAATACTGCACATGCACACAATATAAAACATGTATGTTTCCTGGTAGTTGGGTAGGTTATAAATAGTATTGTACCTCTTCGTGCATTAGCAAACAAAATATATAGTATAAATAGTTATTTTTTGCCTGTTTAGTTCTTCTAAAATGTATCCAAATAAATAAGGCTGTATTAAATATAAATTCATTATAAACATACCTTGTAATAAATTCTATAAACATAAATGTTCAAGTCTTATTTTTGAACATAAAAGTTGAATAAGTAGTTTTGCTAAATTTGCTAAAGTATTATTATTTTTGGTTTGAATTTTGTGAACAGGAGTTCCTCTTTTGCTATAAGTCGCTTTAACTAATTAATGTTCTGTATATCTATGCACGCATTTGCTACCATATATATTGCAGATACTGTAAACACCTGACAATTATGCCGATAATTTTTTTATTATTTGATGGTAAACGAGCGTGTTGTTTTCATTTACAGATTAAATAATTTATTCCTCAACGAAACATTATTGTATTTATAATTATACTATCATTATACCATAATAACTTAAAATCAGTTGGTTATTGATTATTTATTTTGTCTTATTCTGAAACCTAGTCTCTGTTCTGTTCTGTAAACCTGTTCAACCTGTTTTGGGGCGGTACAGTGGAGGAGGAAGAGAAGGAAACGGAAACTGAAAGTGTGCTTATGATTTTCAAACTTAATTTCAGCTAACTTTAAACGATTTATGCCTTGTTTATCTTTTTTAATGTCTTAAAACTAAATTGTATATATAGGTTCAATGCATGTTAAGTGCAATTTGTTTTTATTGTCTCGCTGCTAAAAGCACTTAGTTCCTGTTTCAACACGTGGACTTAAAGATGAATCTTCAGCAGTTTAATCCCAACCATTTATTGTTGCGCAAAATGCAAGATCAGGATTGCAGCAAGGTTGGTCTAGTGTTAATGATGAGAATGTATGTGTTTACAGTTGCAGTAAGTTATTACTCGAGTTGCAGGGGGTGTAGCCATAATTTCAGAAGAGATATGAGTGGACAGAAATGCCAAGTTTAATACCAGATTTATCGATATGTTGGCTGGTAATGCTTGACAAGCTGAACGTAACATTAACAATCACCGTCTTTGTAATGTAGAAACTCTAATTTTCTGTGAAGCTGTTTTGCCGAGCGTTTCCTTAAAAAACAGACCTTTTTTTCTGTTAGTAAACATTGTGACGTTTTTCTGTAGGCGGAACTTAGGTGGAGGCAAAAAGATTCACACTGAAAGCTTAACTAACACTAGCTATTAAGTTTAGTTAGCTTGTTTTTGGTCAAAACAAGATTGGTCGACGCTACACGTTCACTCAAAGAATTGACATCTGACAGGATTACCTCCCGTCGAGTGATTCACCATTAAAGAAGAACCTAACGTGTATCGTAAAGAGAAACAAACCTTCATCTAGTCGTGAAAATGTATTATTTCAGAAGGCAACTATTTTTACAGCTACACGAGGGTGAACTGGACCAACATGTCAAAAGCAAAAACAACAATAACAAGATTAATGTTAAATATTCATTGTGACTTATATTATTTAAAGATGTACAGTATGTATCATGCAATTTCCAACCACTTATTAAACATTCAACAGCGCCACAGTATAATATTTATTAACATGCATTTTTAGTGTAAATCCTGAATATCAGTTATATCGTGTTCATTAAATGCATTAATTGATTGAAATTATATAATCTGTTACTAATCAATGTTTTTAAGCCCACACATTAAAGACCTACACATTTCAGATATTTGTATCTGTTTAATATCACATTTCTGTTCTGATTTTTTTTTTTTTTTTGACAGGTTGTATAAGAAGCTAAAAGAAGACTGATGCCAAATCTGAGCCACATTCCCACTCCACTTATGAGTTCAGGCTCACACGCTATCAGGGTAAGGTAATAGTTCTTAACATTATTAAAATAAGCAACTACTTGTTACAAAAAGATTTCAACCAGCCAATCAGTGCTGGGTAGACTACTTACAATTTGTAGTCCATTACTGAATACAAATTACATGACAGACATTATCAGTATTACACGTCTTAGGTATGTACAAATATATTTGTAATGTGCAGTGCTACAATAAAAAGGGCACGGCAAAGGGTTAATCCAAAATAGAGTCTTTAATAGTAAATCGCAAGAAATGAAACACAGAGAACTCAGTTGCAGACCAAAACAGCAAGCATGTAAAAATAATATCCAGCAAACAGAGAACTAAAGGAAAAAAAAAAAAATAGAAACGCAAGAGAGGGACTAATGATTGTCATGAAAACTAGGTCAAAGGAAGATTAAGGCAGGAGAACAGAAACAGTGAAAAACAAAACTTACTCTGACCAAAATTATAAATGCAACACTTTTGTTTTTGCCCCCATTGTTATGAGCTAAACTCAAAGATCTAAGACTTTTTCTATGTACACAAAAGGCCTGTTTCTCTCAAATATTGTTCACAAATCTGTATAATTCTGTGTTAGTAAGCACTTCTCCTTTGCTGAGATAAGGAAAGGAAAAGGGAAAAAAAAAGGATGCAACATGTGGCCAAGTATGGTGACCCATACTCAGAATTTGTGCTCTGCATTTAACCCATTCAAGTGCACACACACAGTAGTGAGTAGTAAACAAATGCACACACACTGTGAACACACACCAGGGGCAGTGGGTAGCCATATTGCTATCGCTGCGGTGTCCAGGGAGCAGTTGGGGGTTTGCTCAAGGGACTCACCTCAGTCGTGGTATTGAGAGTGGAGAGAGCCCTGGTTATTCACTCCCCCCACCTTCAATCTCTGCCCGCAAACCCGCAACCTTTCAGTTACTAGCCCGACATTCTATCCATGAGGCCACGGCCACCCCATAAATAATCCATTCACCTCACAGGTGTTGCATATCAAGATGCTGATTAGACAGCATAATTAGGTGTGCCTTAGGCTGGCCACAATAAAAGGCAACTCTAAAATGTGCAGTTTTATCACACAGCACAATGCCACAGATGTCACAAGTTTTCAGGGAGCATGCAATTGGCATGCTGACTGCAGGAATGTCCACTAGAGCTGTTGCCCGTGTTCATTTCTCTACCATAAGCCGTCTCCAAAGGCGTTTCAGAGAATTTGGCAGTACATCCAACCGGCCTCACAACCGCAGACCAAATGTAACCACACCAGCACAGGACCTCCACATCCAGCATCTTCACCTCCAAGATCGATCACCAAAGAATTTCTGCACAAACTGTCAGAATGTCTCATGGAAGCTCATCTGCATGCTTGTCGTCCTCATCAGGGTCTCGACCTGACTGCAGTTCGTCGTAATAACTGACTTGAGTGGGCTAATGCTCACATTCTATGGCGTCTGGCACTTTGGAGAGGTGTTGTCTTCACAGATGAATCCCGGTTATCACTGTAGAGGGCAGATGGCAGACAGTGTGTATGGCATCATGAGGGTGAATGGTTTGCTGATGTCAACATTATTTCGGCAAAGGAGAAATGCTCACTAACAGATTTAGACAGATTTGTGAACAATATTTGAGAGAAATAGGCCTTTTGTGTACATAGAAAAAGTCTCATGAAAAATGGGGGTGTTGAAACAAAAACAAAAGTGTTGCGTTTATAATTTTGGTCAGTGTAAAAGTCCATAACTGTTTCAGTATTCTGACTACTTTTTGATTACTTTTAGATTACTTTTGACTTACCTAGTTTATTACATATATTTAAGTGGAATTATTGTGTATACCACATTAATATATAAACATACACACGCACACAAAGAAAGAAATTATATTCCATTCTTTGTCAACATCATAAACAGTATACAAAAAAAGTTCAGTTGTTTACAGCAGAGGAAATATGACACTGTATGCAAACTTTAATTGTTACATTCTAAGATTTGTTTTTCTAAAATGGGTGAGCATTTATATAATTGCATAAAAGTAGCTTAAACAAGCAGCAACAGAGACTGGCTTGGCTGTCATGACATAATAAATAACACTTGTGTTATTCAATCACAGCAACAATGGCTTCACCCAGACCCCGGCATCGACGTGGAAGCATGGAGCTGCCAACTAACATGTTGTAAGAGATTGTTGTTATTGTTTTAATACACTGTGTATTTTTTTATGGGTTTTCACTAGATAAGAAGCATTTGAGTCTTCTAAATGCCTTGAAGACTCAAATGCATCCAAGTTTGTGATTCCATTTCACACCCACGAGAATATGCATATTAAGCACAAACGTCAATTCATGTTAAACCACAGCTTAATAGTTTTTTTTTTGTTCTTTTTTGTTCTTTATTTTATTTTTGTTTTTGTGATGATAATCCTATGGGTATACTGTGTACATAGTCTTTATGTTAATTTTTACTCAAGACAGTGGGGAAAGAAAAGTGTGACCTAACACATCACTGCTACATTATACATATAACACAGACTAAATAATTGTGCAAATGTAAAATTAAACACACTGTACTGACAAAAACACACAAAAAATAAACTTACTGGTTGATCTGCTTGTTAGTTCTGCAATTAATCCAATGTGATTGGTTATTTAATTTTGTTACATAGTAAAAAAAAAAGCCCTGTTTCAAACAGCATTTCCTTTGAAAGCCTTTGGCAAACTACAGTTATAAGGAGAAAATACTCCGAAATGGTGTTGACTAATGGATTGGCACATGGTTTAAAAGCATATTAAAAACAGCACATATACAAATGAACAGCATTAAAAAAAAAAAAAAAAAAAAATCACTATAGAGGATATTAACAATGTTTCCAACTGCTTTTACTTTTTTTTTTTTTTCTTGACATGTTCGTTTTATGTCACTTTCACTTGTCGATTTTATACGTCACATTGGGTAAATACAGTGGGATAAAACAAAAACTGCATCCGTCAGGCTGCAAAGCAACAAAATGTGGTTTAAATGTGGTTTAAAAATGTGGCTATACCCACTGTATATGTACAAAAATAGAAATATTTGTAATACGGAATATACTATATAAAAATCCCTGTTTCTGCTCTGTTTTTCTTTTAGATCTGATGTTTTTCATCTCAAAGAGGAGTTGAATAGAGTTCAAGACATTTCCCTAGAATGCAACAAGCATATAGACAAAATTCATGATCTCATCAGTGAGTTTAAAAATGGTTACAGACTTGCAATTTATTCACTCAGAGGAGCAATAATAACTGGGGGAATCGGGATGGTGTTGTCTGCATTATCTTTCTTTGTAATTAATGATGAGGTTCATGAAATTTTTACTGGAGCAGGGGCAGCTATGTCTGTTGGTGCTGTATTATTTGCTGCTTTTGGGCTATACAGGAAAACACAGCAGGAGAAGAACTTAAAGCGATCCATTGAAGAGGAACTTAAGGGATTTCAGGATAAAATAAACCCTATTATTGACATAATGGAAAAAATCTGTCAACGTTCTGAGGAAATACTGAGAGACGCTTTACTATCAGACAACAAAGCCCAGGCATTAAGTGAACATTTTGCCTACTGCTTTGAAAAAAGGCAAATCTACCAGGAAAATGAGAGTGAAATGGTTTCTAAAATGATGCATTTGTCTGGAAAGCTTTCAGAAATGATCACCAAGGTTAGTTCTGTGCCTGATATCCTAAAAGAGATTATTGAAGACAACGAGAGGCTGCGTGGCAAATCTGCAAAACCCACACGTGAACAAATACATAAAAGAGAGTTAAAGGAGAAAGCAGAGAAATTAATTAATGAAATGCAAAAAGGAATTTGCAAATTAAAAAATGGAGTGAAGAGTATCAGCCAAATAACAGAAAAAATATCAAATATTTTGAAATGAACCTGATGAATTGAAAAAGTCTGAACTTGTTATTGGATCCAGCTAACATCCAACAACAAATAATGTTAACATTGTCAAAATAATATGTTTATATTATTTTAATTTTTATTATACTTTTCAGTAGCCCCAAACTAAGCATGTTGTGATAGTCGTTACCGGAGTTAAGTTTTGTTTTTTACAGTAATAACAATCATTTAGTTCAGTTATAGAACAGACATTATAATTAAAAATCAAATGCGGCTGCTCAACGCAGAGTGCCAAAAGACAGTCGCGCATCACAGATCAGCAGCAGGTGTGGGATTTCATTTAGTGAATCGAGCTGACTGACAAGAAGAGTGAGGTGAGACAGACTAGATGATGGCGAAAGATTTAGTTTCCAGATGAAATGCAGGCACCTGTTTCAAAAATAATTGGAATTTTGAAAAGCCTGTTGACTTTTGCTGTTCATCTAAGTTGATTTTAAAAGTTTTTTTTAAACATTTGTTTCTAATTGATTTGGTTCCCCCATGTTTGCTGGTTTTCAGTTGTTTAAATGTAAACTTTGTGTAAGTCATTTTTATTTTAAATTAGGCCTATATATAGCATGGTGTATATTTATTTATTTTGTTAATAAATTAATAATTCTGTGTTTAATACAAGTGAGTTTGTCCTTGTTGTCCATTCAGTCAATTGATGCGGAATTGCAGCTAATTCCAAAGTGAAAGTAAAATGTGCACATGCATTTACAAGCTATTGAAAAGTGAGGAATAAAGGGAATAGCTGAACATACAATTAATGAAGACAATGTTATGTGAACCAATACATACAATGTATTTGTGGTGTTGTGATTTTAGTTCAATATATATATATATATATATATATATTATTTTTATGTTTATTTTATTTTTTTTTTTTTTATTTTTTTTAT
>JAHKKF010470385.1:0-12356 GCA_019740295.1 Labeo calbasu | reverse complement strand
AGCCAAATTCCTTGACACGTCTGTGTGTGGTGGCTCTTGATGCCTTGACCCCAGCCTCAGTCCATTCCTTGTGAAGTTCACCCAAATTCTTGAATTGACTTTGCTTGACAAGCCTCTCAAGGTTGCGGTTCTCTCGGTTGGTTGTGCATCTTTTTCTTCCACACTTTTTCCTTCCACTCAACTTTCTGTTAACATGCTTGGAAACAGCACTCTGTGAATAGCCGCTTCTTTGGCAATAAATGTTTGTAGCTTACCTTCCTTGTGAAGGGTGTCAGTGATTGTCTTCTGGACAACTGTCAGATCAGCAGTCTTCTCCATGATTGTGTAGCCTAGTGAACCAAACTGAGAGACCATTTTGAAGGCTCACGAAACCTTTGCAGGTGTTTTGCGTTGATCAGCTGATTGGCACGTCACCATATTCTAATTTGTTGAGATAGTGAATTGGTGGGTTTTTGTTGAATGTGAGCCAAAATCATCACAATTAAAAGAACCAAAGACTTACACTACTTCAGTCTGTGTGCATTGAATTTATTTGAGTTTCACAATTTGAGTTGAATTACTGAACTTTTCCACGACATTCTAATTTATTGAGATGCACCTGTATTGCATGACTTTGTGTAATGCAAGGTCATCATAAAATCTAGAGAAATGTTCGAGGTGGTCAGCAGGGTACAGCTGAAACACAATGTATCATTTATTTATGATGTTTATAATTGTTATTATGTTTAATAGGTTATTGTTTGCATTTGAATTGTTTTTTATTGCTGTTTGCAGTTGTTCAATGTATTTTCTTTTTACTGCTACTCAACTTTTCAACCGTTACTATTAAAATGATGAACTGAAATTAAATATTGTTTTACTGTTTGCCATTACTGTAAAATGTTTTACAAATTAACCACTTTTATCTAAACAAATAATCGAATAAAATACTAAATGGAAATAAAAACTTAAATTCTCATTTTTAAATGTATTTTACATTTGCAATGAATTGGTTAGGCAGCTTTACAGCATTACGGATGGGTACAGTTGGAACAAAAAAAACCTTATTGTGCTTATGAGGTAATTGTGGCAAATATGACGTAGTTTGAATGTGGGTAATTATTATTTTAGTAGACAAGTTAAGGAAATGTCATATGAAACAAAAAAATCACTTCTTTTCAGTTCCTAGTTTTGGTGTAGTAACAGAAAAAGTGTACCAACTGTACCCGGTCTACCCTAATCTATATCACAGAGCTAGTGCAAGATGAGCATTTGTGGTTAAAAAGTATAGAAATTTACATTTTTTTTTTTTTTAAATGATGATTCCTCAGTTGGGATCGTGTAGAGTCGTTTAAAGCTGCATTGAAACTGCAATTTGGACCTTCAACCTGTTGATCCCAATTGAAGTCCACTATATGGAGAAAAATCCTGGAATGTTTTCCTCAAAAACCTTCATTTATTTGTGACTGAAGACAGAAAGACATCTTTGATCATATAAGGGTGAGTAAATTATCAGGAAAGTAATACTGATACTACTAATACAGAGAAAAAAGCTAATAAAAAAAAATTTAATATTTGTCATGACATAAATATCATGACAGTTGGTAGCCCAGTCTTGTCTATGTACTGAAACAATTTGGTCTTTAGTGAAACATAATTGAGGAAATTTCGGTTTTGGAAAGTACCTGCAAGTGTGAAAAAGACAAGCAAGTTGCTTTTAAATGACCATGATAAAGTTAACAAGAGGGTAGAAAGGATGTAATGAAACCACAAGCCAAACCACAGCAACAGTGAATGATCATGAGTATATCGTGAATGTGACTAAATAAGGACATCCGGCAGATGAGAAATGGGCTACACAGACTGATACTTGTACAACATGAAGACTGGTGTAATTTTAGCATATGGCCCAGAAGGACTGAAATTTTTTTCACATTTTTGACGTCAATTTAAATATACCTCAGATTAAAGGAGAAGTCCACTTCCAGAACAAAAATGTACAGATAATGTACTCACCCCCTTGTTAATGTTTTTTTTTTTAGTCGTGAAGAAATTAAGTTTTTTGAGGAAAACATTTCATCATTTTTCTCCATATAATGGACTGATATGGTGCCCCGAGTTTGAACTTCCAAAATGCAGTTTAAATGCGGCTTTAAATGATCCCAAATGCATTTGTAAATGATTCCAGCCAAGCAAGAAGGGTCTAATCAAGTGAAACAATTGGATATTTTTATAAAAATCATACAATTTATATACTTTTTAGTGTCAAACGCTCATCCTGTCTTGCTCTGCCTGAACTTTTTGTTCCGGTTCATGACAGTTAGGGTATGTCAAAAAGCTCCCATCTCATGTTCTCCCTCAACTTCGAAATCATCCTGTATCGCCGTTTTACCTTTTTTGTTAAGGGTGTTTGATCTTCTTTGCATGTTCACTTTGCAAAGACTGGGTCGTTACTTCTGCAGCGATGTAGGATGATTTTGAAATGATTTTTGAAGCTGAGGGAGAAATTCAATTGGAGTTTTTCGACATACCCTAACTGTCTTGAACCAGAATACACAGAGTTCAGGCAGAGCAAGACAAGATGAGCGTTCGAGATTAAAAAGTATTTAAATTGTATTTTTTTAAATGAAATAACCGATTATTTTGCTTCTTCCTCGGCTGGGATCGTTTGAAGCTGCATTTAAACTGCCCTTGTAAGTTCAAACTCGGGGCACCATAGCAGAATAAATCCTGGAATGTTTTCCTCAAAAAAGATTTCTTTACAACTGAAGAAAAAAAGACTTGGACATCTTGGATGACAAGAGGGTGAGTATTTTTGTTCTGGAAGTGGACTTCTCTTTTAAATATAGCAAAATGTGTTAAAAGGTGCCAAGAGTACTAGTCTTATTTGTAGCTGAAAGAAAGCATTATCATAATAGGGATATTAAGAAGGATTACCTTCACTAGTCACTCCTTCAGAGTCATCTTCCTGTGTCACAAAATAACAAACAATAATCAAATTAATCAATGTTTTACGATGACATGAAATTCAAATGTACCCACTCATATTGAATATTGTCTTGTTCTTCATAAAAGAGATTCGTTACTGAATTGTTTTACATAAAATATTTTACATAAAATATCGATATTTTACATAAAAGACGTTTACATATAGCCCACAAGAGAGCCTGTTCAAAAGATTATATTGATTCTTAATACTGTGTTGTTACATGAATGATCCACAGCTGTGTTTTTTGTTTAGTCATAGCTGTTTATGAGTTCCTTGTTTGTCCTGAACAGTTAAACTGCCTGCTGTTCTTCAGGAAATAAATCCTTCAGGTCCCATGAGTTTTTCCAGCATTTTTTATGTATGACTATCAGGGCTCTAGAGTGAAAGAAAATCTGAAAGGTCGCACCGGTGCAACCAGCCGTTCGAGGGCAAAAAAAGAAATTCTCTGCAACTGTGGTCCAACAGACACACATTAGGCCCATATCGTGGTCTAAACCAATCAGAGATAGTGAAGGGAGTGTGGGAAGACCATGTCCGGTGTTGTGCCCAGTTCTGACCCCCGCCAGATTACTACCCCCCCTAGTATTGGTAGGTTTAGGGTTAGGTGTGGGGGAGGGGTCAGGATTAGGGGTGGGGTTAGGATTAGGCAATCAGGTAGCGATTTCAACGAGAGGGGGTAATAATTTGGCGGGGGTCGAAAATGGGCACAACACCGGCAATTAGTGATGCGGTTATATCCGCGGGTCGGGTGGGTCGGGTAATAAGAAATGCATTCTGATTATTTGCGGGTGGGTCGCGGGTGGATGAGATAAATCAATAATGACGCAAATACTAACTACATTTTCTAAAATGTGAACCTGTTTTAAATACTTTTTTCATCAGGCAGACAATTTCATTTGTGTGTGTGTGTGTGTGTGTGTGTGTGTGTGTGTGTGTGTCTGTCTGTTCGCCTGTTTGAAAAGTTGTGACAGAAACATTCCAGATAAAGATTGAAGGGAGTTACACCTGTGTTAATGCTATTGAGTAGGGTAATATGCAGTGATGTAGTGCAGAACCTGTGTATACCCATTTCTTTATCAGTCGGTTTTGCGTATGCCCACTTCTATATCCCCTCATTCAGTACTTCGCTCAAATCACCCAGTAAAAACGGTAAGGACCGTGGCGCGGGCTTCTTTTGAAATATGTTTGATGATTGCGCCTGATGCATCCACGCCCGCTCCAGCACCAGATTTGCTGCCTGTTCCTACGCGAGAGCATGTCAAGCGAGGCACGCCCAGTATTAAAATAAGAATTATTATTGATTACTAATTTGAATCAGTACATTATAACGAAAACAATACATTAAAAATGTATCAGAAATTTCTAACTGGGTGAACCCCGGTAAACTTTTGTCCTAGGCGTTCAAACACCCAACCGATATCATCAAAAAATTTGCAGAGAGTCACGTCTAGATGTCAGTTAACGTTATTCTTTTAAGCGTGGATTTGGCTTAAAAGCACGAGTGATTAAAAGCTTATACAAGTGTGCAGGGATGTGCAGATCAGCCGAATCCGCTGTTAAAAATAAACCATCCATTCATCATATTATCAAGCCCTGACTATGATTTGAGATCCATCTTTTCATACTGAGGACAACTGACGGACTCATATGCAACTATTACAGAAGAACTATTAAATAAATTCAACTATTATTTTCTCTTGTGGACTATATGTAAACGTCTTTTATGTGAAATAGCTTATTCAGGTCAGTACTAAATAAAAAAAATAACATGTATTTTGTATGATCCCTCTTATTTTGGTAAAATAATGAACATTTTGCAGATTCTGCAAGGTGTATGTAAACGTTTGACCTCAACTGTATACTACACTCTTAAAAATAACAGTGCTTCACGACGCCATAGAAGAACCTTTTTTCTCTAAATGAACCTTTAACATCTGAAGAACCTGTCTGTTTCACAAAAGGTTCTTTGTGGCGAAAGAAGGTTCTTCAGATTATAAAAAGATAACAAAGAGATTGTTCTTTGAAGAACTTTTGACTTTGACTGAACCTTTTAAAGCACCTTTATTTTTAAGAGTGTACTGTGCTGCTTCATATTTTTGTGGAAACTGTGACACATTTTTATTCAGGATGCTTTGATGAATAGAAAGCTCAAAAGAACAGCATTTATTTGAAATAAATACTAATTTTCTAACAATATAAATGTCTTAACTGTCAATTTATTGTGTCCTTGCTAAATAAAAGTATAATTTCAAACTTCTGAACTGTAGTCCAATGCAGTCTGAATTAGAGTTATATTCCTCACAATTCTTATGCTTAGCACCAGTTAGAGGTCTAAAAACGTGTCACTTACATCATCTACATCCAGCCATTGTTCAATATCGTCCATCACTTCACTCTGATTGACAGGAATCTGACAGTAGAAGAAAAATATTAGTTAATTTATGTAAGCATAATACAGCACAACTATCTAAACCACATCCATCTCAAATAAGCTTCACGCTTCTCAGTGCTTTAAAGAGTAAAGGAAGAATCAATACGTTTAGTCCTGAGGATGAGAAATACACTACCAGTCAAAAGTTTTTGAACAGTTGAAGAATGAAGTCTCTTCTGCATTTATGTCATACAAAGTACAGCAAAAAAAAAAAAGTTAAATATTTTTACTATTTAAAATAACTGTTTTCTATTTGAATATATTTTAAAATGTAATTTATTCCCGTGATTTCAAAGCTGATTTTTAGCACCATTTTTCATTTTCATTTCATTTTAAAATATATTCAAATAGAAAGCAGTTAGTAAAAATGTTTTACAATACTACAGCTTTAGTTGTATTTGGATCAAATAAATGCAGCCTTGGTGAGCAGAAGAGACTTCTTTAAAAAAACATTAAAAATCTTACTGTTCAAAAACATTTGACTGGTAGTGCAAGTTCTTTTGAAATTTGGCTACACTATAAAGTAAGGCACTGAGGAGCTATGGATTGGTCAGGATCCAGGCCTGAAAGACAGAATGAACCAAACACCAAAAAAATCCCACAGAAACTTCAGCAAATAAAGATAATGAAGGTCCTCAAACCATGCGGGCCACTTAAAAAGCGAGACAGCGGACACTTATTCGCCAAATGTAAAAAAAAACAAAACACTTTGACATGCCAAAAGAAAAAAGCTCCCAGAGCAGCAGGTCTGTAAGCTTAACCAATAGCACGTCACACTGCAGGCTGACTGTTTCATCAGCCAATCAGACCCACCATTCCCTTTTCAAGCATCCAATGAAACTGAGGCGAGGTGCCGAGGGAGGTGGAGTCTTGGCTGTCATCCTTCACATAGACAGACAATAATTTTAAATGACGGATTTGTATTGTTGCATCCAATGGGAGGTGAAAACAACACAGAAACGTCTTGAATGCCGTTACATACATTTCAAACATGATCTCTTTTATGCAGGTCTAAATAATTCAGAAACTCTTACCACTCCAGTGTCCTGTCGCTCTCTTTGAGGGGCGGCAAGTCCCTCAAGACCTGCAGAGCGTTCCGGACTGGTAATAAATCACAGAAAATATATAATGTGAAGATCAAGTATTACACTTTGGTGTTGTTGTCCAGCAACATTTATGCTATGAACATAATCAATACATCAAATCATGCAAAATAAGAAAAATGAACATAAATAAAAATAAAATAAAATAAAGGAATAAGTCACCCAAAAAATTACATTTTCTGAAAAAACACTCTCAGGCCACCCAAGATATAGATGAGATTTGGAGAAATGTAACATTACATCAGTTGCTCACCAATGGATGCTCTGCAGAAAATGGGTGCCGTCAGAATGCCAATCAGAGTCCAAACAACTGATAAAAACATCACAATAAACCACAAGTAACCCACACCACTCCAGTCTATTCATTTACATCTTATGAAATGAAAAGCTGGATGTTTGTAATAAACAAATCCTTTATTAAGATGCTCTTAACTTAAAAAAAATGAGTCTTATTTCCACAATATTGCTTTCCCAGTGAATAAGTGAACTTGTCTGAATCAGGAGAGAAATATGCCCAGATCAAGCAGCGTTTACAAGCAAAAACAGTCGGATTTGGATGTGAGAGAACAACAGGACATGGACTTTTTCACTGGAGGAAGCGTTATTATGGATTATGGACTAGATTTTGGGTAGATGTGAGGGTTTCAAGTTAAAATACCCTAATGATGGATTTGTTTCTTACAAACACAACTTTTGGCTTCACAAGATGTTAATTGACTGGAGTGGTGTGGATTATTTGTGAATTATTGTGATGTTTTTATCAGCTGTTTGGACTCTCATTCTGACGGCACCCATTCACTACTGAGGATCCACTGGTGAGCAACTGATGTAATGCTACATTTTCTTCAAATCTGTCTTAAGGTCTTAATTTTTTGGATGAACTATTTAATTCTTACCTTTTTTGTGATGAGCTGCTTTTTTTTAGTTTTAAGTCATCTGCTTTTGTGCCTGTATCAAATCACGCAACAAATAATACAATGATAACTGTGAAGATTAATATCCGAATAAAATTTGAGTGTAAATTATTTTTTTTATTATACAAGCAAAAATGGAACTTACTCAGTCCTGCCATCTGATTGGATAGTGTGCTGACTGTTGATTGGCTGACTGCGCTATGTGCACCATTGGCTGCCTTTGATTGGTTGGGAGTATCCAATTCAATGAGGTTTGTGCTAGCTGGCTTCTGAAATATAACAATGAATTATGAATGAATCAAATAAAGAATAAATATATAGTCATTATAGTGCATTTAATATCAACTTGATCATGAATTCTTACAGATGCACTGTGTGCACTGCCCTGTCTGTTGAGATGTCTTTCATATCTAAAAAAGAGACAAGTTAAGTAACAATGATTAGAATGAAATTTTCCTGATAATTTACTCATTACCATGTCATCCAAGATGTTCGTGTCTTTCTTTCTTCAGTCGAACAGAATTTAGGGTTTTTAAAGAAAACATTCCAGGAGTTTTCTCCATATAATGGACTTTAATGGGGATCAGCTTCTAAGGGCTCTACACGATCCCAGCCGAGGAATAAGGGTCTTATCTAGCCAAACAATCGCTCATTTTCTTAAAAAAATAAAAATGTATATACTTTTTAACCACAAATGCTCGTCTTACACTTGGAAATGTCACGTGTGGTTAGTTCTTCATCTGTGTACTCCGGTTCCAAAAGGTAGGGTAGGGTGAAAAATACTATCTCATTTTCTTCTCAAACTTCAAAATTATCCAGCATTGTTGTTTTACCTTTTTTTGTGAAAGATGTTTAACTTTCTTTGCATGTTCGCTTTGTAAACACTGGGTTGGTACTTCCGCCTTCCATGCAAGATGCGCATTTGTGGTTCAAAAGTATATAAATTCATATATTTTTTTAGAAAATGAGTGATTGTTTCACTAGATAAGACCCTTGCTCCTTGGCTGGGATCGTATAGAGCCCTTTGAAGCTGCACTGAAACTGCAATTTGGACATTCAACCCGTTGATCTCCATTGAAGTCCATTATATGGAGAAAAATCCTGGACTGTTTTCCTCAAAGCCTTCATTTCTTTTCAGAAAGATATTAACATCTTGGATGACATGGGGTGAGTAAATTATCACAATTGCCAATTTTAATTAGAATCACCAAGGATCATTTGGCACATTGGACTTCTGCAATTTATTGTGACTATCATCATAGTCTTATTATTTGTATATAGTTTTATTCATATATTGAATGAGCTTTTATTTTTATATTTACAGTTTTCTTTTTTATTTTAATTGTTTTTGTCATTTAATTTGTTTTGTCATTTAATTTGTCATTTTGTCAAATTTGTCATTTTTATTTATATATTTTTTCTAGATATTGCTATTTCGGTTTAATATATTTTTATTCTCTCAGTTCAGTTTTAGTATTTATTTATTATAATATAGTTAATCGTTTTTAGCTGACAAGGCAACATTTCTAATTTTCATTTAATAGTAATAATATTTCATTTTATTTCAGATTTATTTCGATTACCAAAAATGTTTTCGAATAGTTTGGTTAACTATTATTACCCACAGCAACACGTGGAGCAATTCTTGTATTATACCATGCAATGATTTTGTTGTCCACTGGGTGGCAGATAAAGAGAGCATCTGAGGTTATGAGGTCAGCTGTCCTGGTAATTAGGGAAAGTAGTTTTTAGATGGGTTTAGAGTAGTGTACTACTCTTACTATTTCTACCATGAGATGATAAATTAGTATGAAAAATAGTAAATAGTAACCATGGCAAATAGCAAACAGATCAAAATGGAATTATACAAAAAGACTTTACAAAGACACATAAAAATAAATAAATGAAAACATGATAAATAAACCATTATCAATTCTGTATTTAATAACTGTATCTGATATTTTCATTTTCACAAACTGTGTATATACTGTAGAGTAATTCCTTTCCAATTGTTGTTTTATGTTTGTACTTTTTGAAATGAAGCTTAAATAGGCTTATTATTATTTACATTTTAGGCTTATTTTGATCACAAAATATGCAGTTTCTGCATATGTAATTGTTGCAAGTGTAGCTGTTTAATTGTTTATTATCTTTTATCTATTTCCACCTACTTGGTATAATTAAGATGTGTGTCACATTTAAAATAGTGAACAAAACAATACTGCACACTGTTATTAAGTATATACAACCAGTATTTCTTCAGTGTAAACAAATAGTTATGTGGCTTCACACTGGTAATCAGTATTGGGGAAAGTTACTTTTTTTAAGTACTGCATTACAATATTTTGTAACTGGGTCATTCTGTAATTGTGTGTACACATGTATATATACTTCATGTCCGTGAAGTATATTTTTAATAAATTTTCATCACTATAAAGCCCCAATGCTTTATTTTCTAGTACACAATTATATTTTTCCCAACCACACTACTATTTTGAAAAAGCCATATCTTTTGTTCACATACAACTCTGGTATTCAGCGGTCCGATTTTGTAAAGTCGCTCATTCTACTCTGCATTTAAGCATGAAAATGACCTCAAATATAAATGAATTTCACAGTTTTGCCTTGAGTTAGATTAGCTTATCAAGACATTTGGGTGTGCTCCTCAAAAATAATAAGTGTTTATTGTGATATAACTTGTTTTTTTGTGTCTGAAAAACCATTGTCAAGTTACCCACTAGAAAACCCCCCTCAAAAAGGAATGGTTTGTCCCATTCTCGCAAAATTTGCACAGTATGATGATATTTCCTCTAGAAGCACATGGATGAAACACTAGAAGTTATGTTCTCTCTCTTTCCCCTAATATTGGTTAAACTAGCGAACCTGTGTCAAGAGTGGTTTATTTGACTGTCAACAGTGTTACACAAGTAACATTGCTACAAATTTTAAGACAATTTAACTAAAACTTATGTTTTGTTTATGAAAATCTATTTCTAAACATACCATATACTCAGTAGTTCTAGGCTTCCATGTTGAGTATAGGCCCAAAAACACTAAAAATGTCAACTAAGTTACCTGTCAACTGTGTTACCCAGTAAAGGTAACATGGTGGACAGTAGCAAACATAGATGGTATTTTATGCACATATTCCTACAGATCACCTTTATTTATATAGCACTTTATACAATATTATATATTTAGCACTTTATAAAGCAGCTATGTATGGTCATGTTTGGGTTTTTGGGAAACAGGAAAACTCTTTTCTTCACATTGTCAAATTCTAAATGTACCCGTAATTATAGAATGACCCAACTAATTACTTTACTTAGTTACTTTTTGTGGAAAATAATATTTTACATTACTTTTGCAATACTTTTTAAAATCTGGGCAGGGCTTGTTTGTTGTTTTTAATTTAAAAAATCTATTTTTGGCAAATGTAAAAGCTTTTTCACACCAAAAGTGAAAATAAACCTACAAGTTATTTCACATCTGTACAGCAGAACGCAGGAGAAAAGTTCAACACTCTTCAGCAATTAAAATAATGAAGAACAAATGTTTATCTAAAGTAATATTTGCTTATTAGTATGGCTGAACTCTTGTTCAGGTTAAGTTCTTAATGTCTGAATTATGAGAGAAACCAATCAGTTTAGCTCGTTGCGCCCTCTATTGGTGAAAATCAATCAATCAACAACTGCTTTGGTAACCAGCAGGCTATTTTAGTCTGGCTTTTTTTGGACTGTATTATTTTATTGGTGATTTGAATGTGCTGTAATACAGGGTCATTTCCAGGAACAGAGATTAGGTCATAGATCTCCAAAAACCAGGACAGTCCCCAGAAAACAGGGATGTCTGCTCATCCTAGGTCATCATAGTTGAATTATTCATAGAATACTTATAAACATCATGTCATCAAGACAGTTTGCCTCTAACCTGTGATACTGTGCAAAGGTGGTGTTAACGTCGTCATTGGCACTGAGTAACTGCTCTATAAGCTGCTCGTCGCTTAGTCTGGGTATGAGCTCCACCATCCGGCCCTGCATATCTTTGGTCATGGAGTAGAGCTGCTACTGACCGGCAGAGAGAAGAGAAACAGCAACAGTCCTTCACATTTACTGGCCTAAAATCATGACTGAAGGATGTGTGTGCACATGCCTAAAAATAAAGTAAGGATATGTATTTGATTCCTACCTGTAGCAGCTCTATGTCTGACGGCTCAAGACTTGCAGGCTCCATCTGACTCATCATGTCTGACATCACTGATATATTATTACGCACCACCTCCAGTTCTGTCTTTAATGTCTTCATCTGAAGCACAAACACAATTGAAACCAGGAGAATTTAATATTATAGTAATAATATTTGTCATTTTACAGCACTTACTTACCTTGGTTAATGTTAATTTCCACATATACTAACACATTTTAAGTTCTTTAACAGTTCATGTACTATGAACAAACATTAATCATGTATATTAAGTGCATATTTGTGACAATGGACCTCAAAACCAGTCAAGGATCAATTTTTCAAAATTGAGATTCATACATCAATTATTTGAAAATCTGGAATCTGAGGATGCAAAAAAAAAGTCTAAATATTTAGAAAATCGCTTTGAAGTTGTGCTACTTATGACTGGTTTTGTGGTCCAGGGTCACATTTATTAATTATATTTAATATTAATAGCACATTAAATATTAATAATATGTTATTAATAGTATATTTAAAAATTTACAAACTAAGATTAATAAATCCTGGAAAAATATTTAACTGTTACTTTGTTACAAATTGAACCTTTCTGTAAAATGAATTGGTACTGTTGGGGGTTCAATTTTTAATTAACAAAATATTTTTTTTTATATTTATTAAAATAAATATTGTATTTATCAAAAAAAAAAAAAAAATTATATATATATATATATATATATATATATATATATATATAT
>JAHKKF010470370.1:0-10998 GCA_019740295.1 Labeo calbasu | reverse complement strand
GCTGTGTCCTCTGTTGCTGTTCTCCTGGATTGTGTCTCAATCTGTCTCACCTCATGCTCATTACTGATCTCTCCACTCTCACTCTCTGTGATGTAGAGATCTGTGTAGATCTCATTCAGCAGTGTTGGGTTTCCCTGTGTCGCTGTTCCCTCATACAGACGCTCAAACTTCCTCTTCAGATTTGATCTAAATGTGTTGAGGACCTCATTGCTGTAAAATAAAAAAGTTAATAAGCACAATGTCTTATGTATTCTGTATCATATGTTCAGATCATATCTGAATACCTGAGATCAGGCCGTGTATCTCTAGTCTTGAAGTGTCCTTGCTGAACCGTAGACGTGTGACTCTTCACAGACGAACAGCTGGACTCTGGTTCTGATCTCTTCTGATGAACTGGACTAAAACATAGAGATTAAAGTTCATCTCTTAAATTACTGTATGTAACAAATCAACTATACATTTATCATGATCAAAATCACTTTAAATAGCACTTTATAATCATTTCACACACTGTTTATACAAAAATTGTGAACTAAACTGTGACAATATATGACAATATTAAACGTCACTGTCACAGTTCAGTTCCTGTTTCCTGTCATTGTATGTTGACACATGCTGTGTTCAGAATCACACACTAACTTATTGTTTACTGTCCAGTACACAGTACATACTGCCTACTACTTTTTAAGAGTAGTGTGTGAACAGTAAACAATAAGCAACAAACAACATTTTAGAGTCGTATGTTACAGTGTTGTCACATGACTAACAGTAAACATTAATTCAGCACAGCTAAGTGTAAATAGTTGTTAGGTGACATTTATTTATACATCATTACTGTAGTATTTTATAAAAGAGTATAATAACATATTCAGTGTAAAATTAACACATTTATTAAAATGATTAAAGGGATGCCGCCTGGAACAAAGCCTTCCTACACCTACCGCTAACCATACCCAATAAACAGGGCTCGAAATTGCAACCGTTTTGGTTGCATATGCTCCCAAAATTTAATCTGCGAAGTGTAACGCAAAAAAACTGGATTTTTACACCTATTTTGAATTTTACTCGAATACAAATACAAATACTTTTCCCCCCTCAACAAATACAAATACAGATACAAATACCGGCTGCTTTGCACACCCCTATTATCTATATATCACTGCTATTTTATTATTATTTAATATCTTTGCATTATTGAATGTCTTTGCAAATTCTGGCAAATATAGTATGTCCTCTGGGTATTTAATGTGTACAGAAAGTTTGCATACTACACACAATATACAGTACATCCTGCATACAGCAGAAATATTAAGAGTATTATGATTATGATTATGAAATTTCAAACACATCATCAGTTTTCTAGTTTGAGCCTGTTCATCTCTTATTAAGTTCATCTGTTGTTCATTCAGTTTCCTCATTTATCCTTGTGTATTTAAACCCTGAGTTCTGTCTGTTTATTGATCCGTGTTGTTGATAGTAATGTTGGTGTTGATACTTTGTTTACTCCTGCATGTTTAGAGTCTTGTTGTAATTAAACTCTTTGTTTCTTTGAATGTCCTGCATTGTGTGTTTACTGCAGTCACTGACTCCAACAGTCATGCTATTGAAGGAGTGGAATCCTGGATCGATCTTGGACATCATAATAATATTATTTATTATTTCTTGTGTTATTATTAACCTCTTAGATTGTTTGATGATTGAATAAAGTTATGAAGTAAAACGAATATTAGTAGTTATAGATAGGGTTGGGTATCGAAAATCGATTCCGATACCAGAATCAGACACTTAAGGTCAGGAATCGGATACTTCTTGTGAAATTAATATTTCGATTCCGCCTATCGATTCTTATGTGTGGTTCTATTTTTTTTTTTCCATCTGTGCCTGACCTAGTGATCTGCCAGGACCTTGCTCGCTAATCTGAGTGCATAGCGCTCCAAAGTATGGCTACACTTGCAATCAGAAGTCGAAAAAGCACAGTATAATATTTGTGATAAGTTAAACATGTTGCAGTAGAAGTGTCACCAACAATATGACAAAGCATTTTAATTTAACAGATGGTTAAAGATCACAAACACGATTTAAATACCAATGTGATTCTGTTCCTAAATTACAATGATTCATCTGTTTGTGCAGCGTACAATCAAACTAGTGTGAATTGAACATTCAAATCTGCGTTCGTGCTGCCGATGACCTGTATATGAATGAAACAGTTTCACAGTCTTTTCAACCACACACTTCATTACTTCTGTGTTACAAGCATTCAAATAATCACAGAAGTACTGGTGTAAAAGATCATAGTCTGGATATAAACTCTGACATGTATGGTGGAGATCAAAATAGAGTAAATCATCCTTTTGAGAGTTAATTTGATATTCCAAATAATGTTAAAGATTTATCAATTACATTGGTATGCCAGTAGGTGGCGAAAGGGGGCTGTTAATAATGTATTTGTCTTTATTAAAAACACTGATTCGTCCAGTAATGAACCAAAGTAAATCTTGAGTGAGTCACTGAGTTTACTTTACTTATAAAGTAGGCCTACATGTGATTTTGTTTAGTTGTCTAATGTTTTTTTTTTCTTCAGAATTGTAAGAGAACCATTTAAACTTTTGAACTTCCTTTTAAAAAAAACAACAAACCAATTTATCCAGAATCACGCAGCTCTATTTTGCAAACAGCTCTTAAGTGAATCTTGTTTTTATGTAGCCTGTTGATTTTTGTTAACGGTATTCAGCTGCAACTAAATGTTTAGCAAGAATTATATGCTTGATATCATCTCTTGTTCATATTGGAATTGAAACTGGGAATCGTAAAGAATCGGAATTGATAAGTGGAATCAGAATCTATAAAATTCTAATGATACCCAACCCTTGTTACAGACTATGGTAAGAATGGAATGTGTGTCCTTTTACATGCTGAGCTCTATTTTTCCTCAGGGTCATAGTGTCATAACACAAGGGGTCATCGGGACATCCCATTTACATGACCAACACGTGATTAGAACATTTCTGCACATAAGAAAATAAGTTGAATATGGATTTGGTCTGTCTTTTCACTCACTAAGAAGCTGCTCTCATTGGGCCTCATTCATGAAAAACACGAGCAGAACAAATTTGTGTGTAAACCGTTCTTAAAGCCGTTCTGACGTAAACTTCTGAATTCATGAAAATGTTTGTAGTTTCAAAATGTTAGTTGGTATGAAAGAAATGTACACCTGCTGGAAAAACGCTGTGCCACCAAAGTGTTCTCAATTGCGCCACCGGCTGGCCGTTTTCAGAAGAGCGGCTGACATTTCTTGCATCTGGCTAAAAACTCTTTGGTCAACACACCTTAATGAAATATTTATTGTTAGGCCTAACAATAAATTATTAAATGGCCTATTAATCCATTTTTTTTTTTCACTTATGCAATATACTGGGGCCAAACCTGAGAAGTCGACCAGATATTCCATTTAGAGCTGAAGATCTTTGCCTGAACCCGATGAAACCTGACGGGACCCGACGGGTTCGGTCGGGCTCGGGCTTAATTTATATCATTTTACACAGGCTCGGGCTTGCACTCCGGCTTGCGCGGTAAATGAGCGGTCATGTGATGCGTTCTGATTAGCGCGAGAAAGATGCGAAAATTGATGAAACGGAGGCTTGCATCTAGTGATTACGTTTTGGCAAAATTAGCCAGATCTTTTCTAAGCATCCCGCCCGGCCAGTAGCAGCAGTGAAAGGGTGTTCGGTGCTGCTGGACACACCATCAGTGAGCACAGGACCGCACTGAAACTACAGTGGATTCAATTATTTTCCTCCACAAAAATATGTACCCTAATCTCGGCGAGTAAAGGTTTTTTTAATTATAACTAAATACTAATTGAGTTTTAAATGCACAATGTAGACAGAGTATATAGGCTAATGTTGGCGTTATTCTCTTATTACATTTCAGATGCTATTCACCGTCGCTTTGAGGCTTTTTGAGGGAGAGAAGTGGTGAAGCAAATCCCGCGGGACCTTTATCTTAATTTAGTTATTGCCAAAACCTCATCTTAATTTAGAACTTATCTTAATTCAGTGGTTCCCAAACTGGGGGGCGCGGAGTTATGATAAGGGGGCGCGGCAATGCTAGTGTACAGTCGGCCGATTTTTATAGAGATTCGAAAGAAACAACGGCCGAAAATATCTGCCGCGCTGCCCGGCAGTATTCAGTCACACCGCTCAATATTCCGCTCTATGAATGTGTGTTCCGTTCCGAGTTGCTCACGCCACGTATGAATGATCCACTCGTGTACCGCTTATGCTCAACGGAAATACAAAGTCCGCTCAAATAACGCGCCGACAGAAAATGTCAATATATACTTGTTCCTGTTTGCAATAGCGTCGCATACTGTGCTGTGACATGCTGTAGTGCTGCTGTACTGGACAACACTGGTAAAATGACGCGACCCTCTCGTGACGGTGTGCTCTGCTCACATGCTCTGATAATAATAGCTTTATACATATATATATAATTTATATATTTTCTGTCCAATTTTATTGTTACTTTCAATAAATGTGGTTATTTTATTGGCTTGTGATTATTTTTTGTTCAGCATCATTAAAATTATTAAAGTAAATTAAAAAGTGTTACAAAATGACTATATTATTTAATAAAATAATAAATAATTATTACAAAGCAGTTTCGGTTTCGGCCAAGAATTTTCATTTCAGTACATCTCTAGATTTTTATGTAAAAAAAAAAAAAGAAACGTTTTCAGGGTGATACAAGACCCCACTGTGAAATTATCTTGCTTATTATACGGCTACTTGCCACATGTAAATAATTTTACACAAAAATATGAATTTCATGATATTTTATTACCTCAAGATGACTCGCAGTACCCGCTGCAGCTGTCTGTGATCAGTTGTAGCGTTTTTGTTGTAAAATAACAGACCACTAGATGGTGCAATTGATATCAGAAATGAGATTTGCCTTTAGCCGAGTAAAATTATGAATGAATGATGCATAGTAGTTCTGTTTAGGCATGGACAACAAGTCCCAGATAAACGTAGATAGATGGTAGATGAGGTAGATGATGAATCTACTTCAGAGATCGCAACTACAACAAAGAGATAAAAATATGAGGAAATTGAGAAAATCTGTTTAAAAAAAATGAATGCTGTAACATCATAAAAAAATAAATAGTAAAGCTGCCTGCTTTACTTTTTAGTGTTTCTACTCTAAAATTGACTAGTTCCTTGTTATTTTTTTACAGTAAATTGTCACATACTGAATTATAATAATTGTAACAATTACTACATTTCAAATAATTCCTTCTGAAATTGTTTATGTTTATGTGTAAATGAAGGGGGTGGGGGGGCTTGAGTTTTTTTTTTATTCTGCAAAAGGGGGCCCGGCAGAAAAAGTTTGGGAACCACTGTCTGAATTTAATTTTAGAAAGAGTCTTTTTTATTGGCGCGTTGGCCTATTTATAGGCTGAGTGTACACCTATTTAGAGTGCTAAGATGTTAGGATGTTACAGAGAACTTATTTTATTTCTTCCAACTTCCCAGTGGCCTATAGCCTACGTTGGTTATTAATAAATTATGTTAAAACATGTATAAATTACTTATTCTTGTCAAAAGGCAAAAGCGCTGTGTGCTTGCGCACATTTTAATAATGTCGGGCTGTAAACGTGTTCAGGCTTTTAAAAAGCTGTCAGTCAGAATATACTTGTCGGGCTCGGGCCCTGTCAGGCCTAACTTTTAAGGCCCGATTACAGCTCTAATTCCATTGTGTTCCTGGACACACATTTTGTGTAGCTGTAATTCATAGGCGGGATTATGCTAACTGTGAATGAGCGTGCATGTGCCCCTGTTTACGAATGACTGGAATTTATTAACATACACACGTTTAACTATCAAATCGGACGTTTATGAAGCGTTTGTGAATCTGGAGGAGAGTTTTCAGAAAGGTCTGTTTTACGTGCAAATTACTTAGAAATGACATATATATATATGCAAGTTTCATAAATGAGGCCTATTGTGTGTGTAGTTAACCATATTTGATAAGATCCAGGGCAGAGCTAGACAACCTTAAAGTACAGATAAATGTTCTCTGCGTATGTGTGTGAATGTCTGTCTTTGCAGCTACAGATCTGGCCACTGAGAAAGCGTATCTTTTCACGTGGCATCCTGCAATTCGTCACGCGTGATGACGGAGCTCCCTGCAGGCGCTATTTCAGATTTTTTAAAAACATTGTTGTGCTTCACACAATATCCACCAGGTGGCACAAAGAACAACATTCTGTAGTTAAACACCACGGCCAGGGCCGTGTTAACCATTGGGCTCGGCGGGGCTGAAGCCCCGGGGTCCGAGCAAGGAGGAGGCTCGTGATTGGCTGTGGAGTAAATTTACAAGCCATGGCAGCGACGATCGCTAAAGCGTCACCACGCCCTCCATATTTTAGCGCTATTAGAATCTTTTCCATAAATTCCATATTACCATTACAGATTAAAACGTCACGTTTGAATTTGGTTTACCAATTAAAATGCATTTATTCTGTATTTTACTTTTGAAAGACCATGCACAAATTTATCAGGTGATCGCTTCACCTAATGTCCGCATTCACCTCTCCTCACTTCATTCTGGAATAATCTGGAAATAGCTACGCAATAGAACAATCTTCGATAAGTAAAAATTTAAATAATAATAATAATAATAATATTAATAAAAAAACATCCCAGCTAGGTTATTTTAGTAAAACTGATGATGGAGTGAAAGTTGTGGAAACACAGTGGACAAGACAGTGTTGTGGCATTTAAGCATTGTGGTTTAAAAACAAATGTAACTGTTCAGGGACAGCAAGGCAGAATTCATTTTAGCAAATGCGTGTTAAGACGGTTACATGTTACGTGATAAGCGCAGTGCGCAACTGCTTCCCCCTTCTCCCAAAATAGCTCATACTACTGTTTCAGCTATTAAAATGGCTCTGTTTTTATGTAACGGAAGCGTGATTTCATTCTGTTTTTTTTTTTCCTTAAGTTAATTCAGAAAAACGTTATTTGTTCGTTAAAGTAATGACCAAGTGGCCAGCGGAAGACTGATCATAGTCTGTTTGATCAATTTTGCCTTCTCAAATCATCACGACTTGCCTAAAATAAAAGCAATAGATATAAAACAGTTCAGGTATAAAATATTCTGTAATTTTTGCTCATAAAGGTAAGAGTAATACATCACTCGGAACTATAACGTGTCTACTTTTATTTGTATTGTAGCCCCGCCGAGCCCAATGGTTAACACGGCCCTGGCCGTGGTGTTTAACTACAGAATGTTGTTCTTTGTGCCACCTGGTGGATATTGTGTGAAGCACAACAATGTTTTTAAAAAATCTGAAATAGTGCCTGCAGGGAGCTCCGTCATCACACGTGATGAATTGCAGGATGCCACGTGAAAAAATACGCTTTCTCAGTGGCCAGATCTGTAGCTGCAAAGACAGACATTATTCGCACTCACAATATCAACAAAACGTTAGCAGTGATTTTATTTATAAAATAAAGAAATCAAACATGATGCGCTTTCTGTCGTCCCAACAGGAGCGCTTCACAAAAACGAATAGAAACTCAGCGAATACATAACTCACAGACATGATAAATATATCTATAGAAAGAATTAAATTATTACTTAACAAAATAAATCAAAAACAAAATCTTTCATTACGTGATCTGCTAATTTATATAAACATATTATTTACATTATTTCACATTATTTAAACATAAATGTGCTATTTTTTTTTATTTGTAAACGCACACTTTATTGTGCTTTCTGCATACATTGTCGATATTGGCTACTATAGGCTATAGCCAGCATGCTGATTTAATTAGTTTTTATATTAATATTTTATATTCATATATTTATATTCATATATATTCATTTATATTCATATATATATATATTTATATTTTCATAAAGTACATTTTGTTTTCGATTTGACAGTTTATTTCAGTTCCGTGTTTCAAGCTGCTTAATATACAAAAGTAGCCTAACCTAGTTGGACAATGTTTTTATGTACTATTATGACAATAAATAAATCGTATGCTATTATATATATGTTACGAATCTGGTTGGTGTTCAGTGGACCGCTCACCACCAGATGTCGCTCTCACGTTATCCTCGCACACAGACTGTTATACTACATCCCGGACTACATTCCCAATCATGCAGTGCGCTGATTTGGTCTACACCTGCGACCAATCAGTGGCGCTATAAATGCCCCGATCTCTCCCCTTACAAGCCATGGAGTACTGTTGTTGTGATTACCAGTGTTAGCATTCCTAGTTTTCCTCTTCCCGTGTTTTGTTCTCTCGCCTGGTCATCTCGTTTTCGACTGTCTCGCCGCCTGCCTTTTTGGACTATCGCTCGATATAAGGACTATTCGCTCGTCTCACCTCTGACACACCTGTTTGCTGTTGTTTTGACCCTGCCTGTTTTCGACCATGTATCTGTCTGGTCCCTTAAATAAAAGCGTATGCGCCGGCACGCTCGTCCAAGAATAATTTATCATGTCAGAATTAAACCCATATTTAGGAAAAAGTGTCACTCAGTCAGGTGTCCCACAACTCTTATTTATAAACATCAATATTTATAAGTCATGGTTGAGATGTTGCTCTGATTTTTTTTTTTTACCTTTCTTTTGGCTGAAATGTATTTTATTACTTCCATATTATTTTATTTTCAAGTGTTTTGAATGTATTTCTCCTCTTTTTGCTTATTTTATAATCTTTGATGTAATCTTTAATGGTACATTTTTATGGTTCATTTGGTTAAAGCGCTTTGAGATGTAACATTTAAAGGCGTGAGAAATTAAGAATGATATTATTATTATGAAATTATTAAATCGGCTAGCTGTAGTTTTCTTATTAAAATTACTTAAATATATAAATGTTAATTAATTAATTTTATTAAAATCTGCCTCCCTGTGCTGTTATGTGAATGTTGTTTTAGGCCAAAATCACATATCCAAAATGAGGCGAATATGGAAACATTTGGTTCCTGCTGAATGATACAGGGCTTTAGTTTCACTTTAAATTAATTCGTTTTGGCTTGACATTTATATAGCCTGAATAATGTTAACTTTAGGCAATTTGAATGCAACGTATGTGTGACTCATTTTTTTCCCCTCCCCAAATCGCAATTTCAGCGAATGTTGCTTGGGCACTTTCCCATTGAGAAAGGGTAACAGATTTAGATCGGTCGTGAACCCTGTGTCTCACGATGTTGGGGCCCCCAACCCCCGTCTTAGGTTTTGCAACCCTTGAAAGTGCAAGAACTAACCTTACAGTTGTTAATGAGAGGGGGTTGTTTGTAGGCATTGCCAAAACTTGCCAAACCACCTTCCACCTCCCCCACCCAATGAATAAAGGTGAGAAGAGCAGGCTTGGCTCCAGAGGTGGTTAGAATTGGGTGCAAGTAAGATGCTTTTAAAAGCAGGCTGAAATGTCCAGCAGACAAGCGATATGCATATTTATACTTGATAAATAAATAATAATCATTCAGACTTTTTTATTGTAAATGTAAAACATTTAGGCCTAATTAATCAAATTAAAGTGACAAAGTAAAATTGTACAAAAGAGACAAGATAATGTTCTTTTAGAATTACGTCTTTTGTCAGGTAGAATGAATGTTTTACTGCCTTTCGGGTTTTTTTGTTTTGTGGTGGTGTTGTTTTTTTGGCTCATGATCAATAAGTTGCATTCGCCCAAACTGATTTGCCGAGATGAAAACGGTGACGGTGATGGTGAAGGTAATTGCTGTTAGCGTGAGTCCCGCTCGCTATGAAGCCGGAGCAGCCGGCAGAGGATTCCGCTTGGTCTTAAAGCCTTCCTCAAACGACTATTCGACAATTAAATTCACAATTAAAACAATAATTTGCACAAAAATAATGATTAATTATTATTTGAGAATTTGTTATTCATATGGTCTGGTGGTCATATGGCGTATGCCTGCGAATATGGGACAATTTGTGTTACAGCTTTCATACGGGGAGCTTCTTAATGCCTTAGAAAGCATAATGCCCCATAGCATTATATATCAGCCCCAGTGGCATGACAGTTTAATAATAATAATAATAATACAAATAATAATAATACAAGTATTTTACTAAAAAACACGAATATAAATAAATAAATAAAATGAAGAGTCAGTCTGGTATCTGGCGTATAAGGCCAATTCAGCATATTTTTTTAATAATAAAATTTTGGCCAAATGTATTAAATGAACGGAAAAACTTTAAGCGAAATTAAAGTATTTTTTGTTTGTTTTTTCAAGATATTTAAAATGTTTACAGCATTGTTAAAAATTATGCTATTCGTATAAAACTTCGTTTTGAGAGTAAAAAAGAGTCACGTAGGCTTTAGGTCGCATGTTATTAATACATTCAGAAATAATTTAGGCTAAAATACCGGTGAAAAAAAGCAAATTTTTAAAAACATTATCTCGTATCGAAACATGATTTAAAAAAAAATAAAAATAAGGCTGTAGAATAATAGCCTACTTTTGAAATTATTTTTCCGTTATCAAATTGTCATGAGAGACAGGCATAATACTATTGACAGCAGAATCGGGAATATGTTATTGGCCTTTGCAGAGTACACGCAATAACCTTCTATAGACAACAGCTGGCCGTGAATAATGTTCTCTGCCGCTTCAGTTCAGTACGTTACATGACTGCCCCCTTCTGATTAAAGCCTTGTTCAGACTGTCAGCCCATATCCGATTTGTATGAAATCTGATCATATTTAGGTAGTCTGAACAGCAACGAACTACATGAAATCTGATTTGGTCAAATCCGTTTCGAGCTACATTCGTATGTGGTTTGGAATCCTATTCAAATCGGATTTCTGCTTTTTCACGTTTTCATGCCACGTAAAACGTATAAACGTCAGACGTTTTTGTGGAAAACATAACAAACGTCTTTGCAGAAACAAGCTTGTGTTGTTGTGAACTGCAAATCAAGTGGGAAAAGACAATATACAG
>JAHKKF010470364.1:0-10214 GCA_019740295.1 Labeo calbasu | reverse complement strand
ACCTTGATTAGTTGGATCAGGTGTGTTTGATTAGGGTTGGAGCAAAACTGTGCAGAGCTGTGGCCCTCCAGGAATTGAGTTTGAGACCAGTGCTCTAAAAAAATGCTGGGTTAAAAACAATCCAGTGCTGAGTGAAATATGGACAAACCCAGCAACTAAGTTGTTTTGACCCACCTGTTGAGTTAAATGTTTAACCCAACCTTCTGGATATTTTTTTAACTCATATTGCTTAAAATGACTATATTTCTTGCTGAAAGTAAACCTAAAATAGGTTGGAAATTAATGGTTATTACACACTCATAGTCAGCAGTTATTTTGACCTAGTGGTTGGGTTAAATGTTTCATTTAGCTACAAAATACTATATTTCTTGCTTAAAATGAATCCAAAATAGGTTGGAAATGAACATTTATTAATATATTCAATAAATAAACTTTTATTAATAAGTTGAATAAACAATAAATAATAAATATTATTTAAATTGCTTATTAATAAATGTTCACCTTTTGGTTATTGCTGGTGCCTCTAGTAAGCTTCTAATGCATGTAGTATGTGTCTGATTTTTAATTCACAACCTATTTGGGTTAATTTTAAGCCAACCATATAGTAATTTTTAAACAATAGCTTAAATAGAACTACCCAGACGGTTGGGTTAAACATTTAACCCAACCACTAGGTCAAAATAACCCAGCCGCTAAGCCGCTATATTTCACCCAGTGCTGGGTGATATATTGCCAGTCCTCATGCTATTATCACTTTCATTGCACACCTCTGTTAGGAACAACTACTGTAGTATATTTACAGTATTAGCTACAATAATCCTATATTGCATAAAATGGATTGTACATGGGCTTAATTCACCCAACCTGACATCAGTGCTTTTTAAACTTGAAATGATCTTTTGATTTTGCAATGAAATTTCCATCTATTTGTTTAGCAACTAAGAAAAGTCACACATAGCAACGTTATAGGATTTCACAGCTAAGAGTGTGATGCTTGTTTCACAACCAACCCCTTAAGTAAAACCTTGTAAAGGTATTAAACACAATAATGTATTGATTGATTGTTTTATAACACATCATGTAACTTGTTTTTTTATCTTCAATTTACTATTTTACTGTGTGTTTATTAACTAAGCAATGACGTTGATATGATAACAGAACTACTTCAAAATACAGTAACAACATAACACTGATATCAGTAAGAGCATGACACATCTGACCTGCCATAAATCTTAATTTTTACAGAAAAGCTTCCAATAGTTATTAATAAAGTCAGTGATTTTCAGATAAAACACAGTAATCAGTGATTACTGCAGTGATTTAGAAAATGTCATTTTCACATGATAATCTCATGATTAAATGTATTCCAGAACAGTAACTTACATAATCATAAATTATTACATAATCTATGCTCCAAACTTTGATAGAATCACAGAACACAGTTTACACCAACAGACATTACCAGATTGACTTGAAAATTGACCTTCTTCTAATAAAATTATATATATATATATATATATATATATTTGGGCTATCAAACGATTAATCGCAATTAATCACATACAAAATAAAAAAACGCAAATGTAATTTTAAATGTATTTATTAACATGTCATTAAAACATACAAAATAAACTAAATGTGCAAGTATATGACTTGTCGGAACATAATCAGATACTCATGCTCCTTTTATACCCAAATGTGATCCCCTCACCTATTACCAATTCACCTGCTCACTGTGAACTGTTTCAAATGTTTAATTTGAATATTCTACAAGCTTTTCACTTTTATTTTGCTTCTGTCCCAACCTTTTTTGAAGTGTGTTGCAGCCATCAAAATCCATTTGTAATAACAGAATACATTTAAGTCCGTCAGCCTGTCAATTAAATGCAAGTTAAAGATAATTACACAAATTACAGATTCTTGGTTTTATTGCATTTTACAGTATGTCACAAGTTTTCTGGAACTGGGGTTGTAAATCATCAATATCAGACAATTGTTATACTTGTTAAAGTTTTATATGGTTTAATGATATTTACATAAAACCTTTGGGTTTGATTTCAGTTTCAATATGAGGTGTTTAGTGGTCCGTGCTTGACCTTTGCAGTTCTGAGTCATCTTCATGATGATTATTTCTCCACATTGGTCACTTCTTTTTAGTATACTGGGAAGGAAGGGGGAAAAAAATGTAATTTAAACAATGACAAGTAATTTTCTTAGAAGCCAAATAAGGTTACTTTATGTAATATCCAGTCAGCATCGGAAATAGCTCTTTGAATTATCATCTGAATCCTTTCTGGATCATCCTCATCCGCATGACTGTTATAGCTCTGAAAAACAAAAACACATTCACACCTGACAGCGGGCCAGACTATTTCTTCAGTTATATTCTTCACAATGATTACAGTATTTCACGTCTATAAAAGTACCTGTCTGATGGCGTGTTGGTAGTGTTTTTGCATGGCTGCTGTTGGCAGGAGTTTACAGCAGCGCAACAGATAGCGGTATAGTTGAACCGGCGTGCGGACCAGCTCAGCGCCCAGCAAAGGTGGAGACATGAGGGTTTACAGTACGTCCTCACTTTCACTTAAAGCCTGATCTTTTTAACTTTAATTGCAGCGTCTAACCACTGCTATAATATTGAGCACATCTGGTAAACTGCGAGCTGTAAATTCATAATAAGACTGTATAACACTCCGTCACATGCACATAGTTTGAGTTGTAAAGGTGAACCATATAACAGCGGAATTACTTCCTGATTTGAGCACTAACAGAGAATTGTTATTTCAGAATAAAAGTCCTCGCTCTGCGGTGTAATTATACATGATTATAGTCTGTCCAATAAAATAGCTAATGCTTTGATTATTAACAAATTATCTATTAACTCATTATTATTAACAAATTCGCTTATTTATGTTATAATACAGTGCTGGCACACGTACTTCTTGGAGATGTCTATTTGATGTTTACATCTGGAAGACGTATTTTTTTTAGAGTGTTTGCTCGTCTGCAGTGCTTCTACAGGACGTTTTCTGTCAGAAAATAGACGTTTAGAAAAGTCTTTAAGATGCTGATGATTTGGAACTTATGTAAAACTGACATCTTAGGCTATGTTCACACTTGGCGCCTTTATCAGATATTTGTATACAGCTTTCCAGATTAAGCGTTGAAGATTAAAGATTAATCTTTAAAAGACATCTTGCAGATGTATATATTGTAAGATTTATATTGCATTACCAAAACCAGCAACTGTGGAAACACATGCTCTCGTTTATTTTAAATGCAGAACTTACTTATGTTATGAAAGCATGCTAATTAAAATAGTTTCTCTATAATAGAAAAAACGTTATGTAATTGGTGAAACACATGATGTAACTTCCCATATGATGCATTTTGTTCAGGTCAGAGCCTGTAAACGTGTGCAAGCATGTGTAACGTCATTCAAAATAATGACACACTGGAAATGTTCTGTCAGTTTTACAATGTACTATATTTTTAATTCATAAAAAAGAACATTCATAAAAAAGAACAGTAGAAACGTTCATGTACACACTGACAAGACCAGACAACAAACACTGAACTGAATGCAACTTATAAAGGGGTGCTAATGATACAAGGACAGGTGTGGGTGATTAACTAATAATGACTTAAGGAGGACCCAAACAGGAAAAACCATATATGGGCACAGAAGGGAGAAACCAACACAAACAGTCCACAGGAGTGTAACAGTTCCTTATTGAAAATTTTACTTTCAGTCTTACTGCAACTTATGACCATGCCAAAGACTAACAAACTACAAAATATTTTTTTTATACTTTGCACCTTCTCATTATTACTATTATTATTTGTATATTTAAATTCTTTTTAATATTTTTTTTCTTGTTCATTTGGTGTTGTTACACTACCAGTCAAAAGTTTTTGAACAGTAAGATTTTTAATGCTTTTTAACAAAGTCTCTTCTGCTCACCAAGCCTGCATTTAGTTTATTAAAAGTACAGCAAAAACAGTACAATTCAAAAATATTTTTTTACTATTTAAAATAACTGTTTTCTATTTTAAAATGTAATTTATTCCTGTGATTATGAGGCTGAAATTTTTAGCATCATTACTCCAGTCACATGATTCTTTAGAAATCATAATATTCTAATTTGCTGCTCAAAAGACATTTATTATTATTATTTTATTATCAGCTGAGTAGAATGAGTAGAATTTTTTTCAGGTTTCTTTGATGAATAAAATTCAGAAGAACAGCATTTATCTGAAATAGAATTTTTTTAAATAAAAAGAGTTTTAAATATTGATAATAATAATAATAATAATATGACAAATGTTTCTTTAACAGCAAGTCAGCATATTAGAATGATTTCTGAAGGATCATGTGACACTGAAGCCTGGAGTAATGATGCAGAAAATTTAGTTTTGATTACAGGAATAAATTACATTTTATAATATATCCAAATAGAAAGCAGATATTTTGAACAGTAAAAATATTTCACAATATTACTGCTTTTGCTGTGTTTGGATCAAATAAATGCAGGATTGGTGAGCAGAAGAGAATTCTGGCAGTGTAAGTTAGAAAAAAATTCTACTGTAGTGTATTTGAACTTTAAATCAAATGAAAGGTGCTGAGAACCAGTTGTCCTGTTGTCTGCACGTCGACTCACTACAGCATCCAGATGGCAGCCTACAATCCCCTCATTTCGCCTGGAGACGCCAGTGAAAGCGTTCATTGTTTAAGAAGGAAAAGCCCCAGGAGCATCAAAGTCATTCTTATGGAGTGTGTGTGCATAAGTGCTCACATGAAGAATTCCCCAAGCATCAGCGATAACATTTTGTGGGCTTTCAAGATATTAAACCAAAAAGTCAACCACATACATCTCGAAACAAGACATTATGTCCTGACCTTATAACAAAAGATGGCTCTGTTAGACTGCTTTTGACATGGTGTGTGGGTTGATTGGTGACAGAATGTTGTTTTGTTGATAAAATACTCTCCATAACTGATTAATAGTGTTCATTGTTTACCCCTCACATACTCACACTGTGCCTTTATTATGTGGGACTTTATCTTATCATAGCTGTTGTTTTTAGCGTTCACAAGTCTAGAGACCACTAATATCCATGACATTAGATCTTCACTGAGCTGACCTACTTTTATCACAGATTCCTTGGTAAAGGAATCTAACAATACTGTCTATGAAAATACTTATGTTTTATTTCGATTTCTAGGACACATCTTATGATGCATCATGCTAACACAGCATGTTTAAGTAGAAAAAATGTTAAAAAATAAATCACTGTGAAGGCTCATTTCATAAAAATAAAGTTACTTGAAAGAGGTGTAAACCCTTGTAATGAGCTAAGCTTTCTGGAACGTTCCACCAGTTGGCAGGATTTGCCAGCTTTTCTAATCTGTTTGTACTCTTGCGTGATCACAATTAGACGTCTTGATTAGATTGCCGTGCTCATGTTTATTTGGAGCAACATCACATTTGTTTTCTTTTATTAGAATTGAATATATGGTTTACTTTTAAATAACTGCACTATTAACCCTGCTACAGTAATATGCATTTACATGACGAAGGCATAGCTAGCTAGCGAACTGTAGACTGTAGTAACTAACGGTAATGACAGTAACTCGTGATTAAGCTGGCGAATCACAGATGCTAATGCGCTCTAGTTATCTACCTTATTCCTCAATGCAGAAATAAGCCTATGGGGTAAACTTCTGTGAAATAACGAGAACAACAACGTGCAGTAAATGGTAAAACTGTTTGCACTACAAACCAGTGTGTTCATAATTAAGATAGTACATTAAAATAATTTGGTAAGACACACCAATTTGCAATATTAAACAGCAAAATGAGCTGTTTTGTACAGCTAAAAATAACTGGAAAATAACGGCATTTTAGTTCAACGTAAAAAAAAAAAAAAAATTAAGATAGGATTAAAGTCGTAATATTTCAAATATTTCAAGTCCAAATATTATGAGAATAAAGTTGAAATATTATGAGAATAAAGTCGAAATATTACGAGAATAAAGTTAAAATATTACAAGAATAAAGTCGAAATATTACGAGAATAAAGTCCAAATATAACGAGAATAAAGTCCAAATATTACGAGAATAAAGTCCAAATATTACGAGAATAAAGTCCAAATATTACGAGAATAAAGTCAAAATTATGAGAATAAAGTCTAAATTTTCAAGAATAAAGTCGAAATTACGAGAATAAAGTTGAAATATCTTGATAATAAAATCCAAATATTATGAGAATAAAGTCGAATATTACAAGAATAAAGTCCAAATATTACGAGAATAAAGTCGAATATTACAAGAATAAAGTCCAAATATTACGAGAATAAAGTCAAAATTATGAGAATAAAGTCTAAATGTTTTGAGAATAAAGTCGAAATTACGAGAATAAAGTTAAGATATCTTGAGAATAAAGTCAAAATTACGAGAATAAAGCCAAAATATTTTGACAATAAAGTAAAAATGATGCGAATAAAGTCGAAATGTTTTGAGAATAAAGTCGAAATATTTTAACAAAGTCAAAACTATGAGAATGAAGTTGAAATGTTTCGAGAATAAAGTCGAAATATTTTAACAAAGTCAAAATTATGAGAATGAAGTTGAAATGTTTCGAGAATAAAGTCGGAATATTTTAAAAACAAAGTCGAAATTACAAGAATAAAGTTAAAATATCTTGCGAATAAAGTCAAAATTACGAGAATAAAACCGAAATATTTTGAGAATAAAGTCTAAATATTTTGACAATAAAGTTGAAATTATGAGAATAAAGTCTAAATGTTTCCAGAATAAAGTCGAAATATTACAACAATAAAGTCAAAATTATGAGAATGAAGTCGAAATGTTTCGAGAATAAAGTCAAAATTATGAGAATTCATTCGTAGCAATTTTGAGATTTTGTGAAAAACACATTATTGCAATATACATTGTTTGTATTTCGCTATAAAACTGACAGATTTTGAAAGCTAAGACTTTGTTTTATATTAAAAGCACAAAGCTTGATGCTATTATTGGGTGGCTGGCACCCACTACAAATAGGACTATAATGCAATCGAAGACGTGAAATATTATTTCCAAGCGTATTGTCCCTGTGAGTATAACACATGATATTATTTCTGCTAATAATCCCACATATATTCAAATAAACTCCGGTGGCCTGCCAACTTTTCCTGGTGCTCCTGATCTGGGCCATTTGCATGCGCAGGATATTCTCTCAAAATACTATAACTTTAATTGCCACGCTTTAATTTAATTTCTAATTTAACTCCACAATTCTCTGAATTGCCTTTACACAGACAGTTTTTCCTCTAATCAAATCAAACAAAATTAAAACAAAAGAATGTTTTAATTTAGTGGTTCTCAACATTTTTGACTCAAAACCCCCCACCATCTACAAAATATTCTAAGGCCCTTATGATTTTCCAGTGGTCATGATTTAATTATTAAGGATAAAGATTTTCAAGAATATTTTTCTCACAATTTCTGATAAAATATTTTAGAGCTTGGCTTAGCAAGAAAAATGTATATTTTTTATGTATAAAATGAATCTTATGTCTTCATATAAGGCTACATCAGAACCCTGGTTCTTCAGACACAAACATGAGAGGTTGAATTTAAAGTAACAAATATCATAATTTTTATGTGTTTATTCCTCGTCTTATTTAAAATCACCTTGAGGCTGCCTGGTTTATAACTGGTATTCATTTTATACTGTAAATTTCTTCCTGTGCCCTCAATTTCATCCTGACTTCATCTTCTAGGAAATGACATCATTATGGTGGGAAAACAGCAACACAAGCATATATATTTTCAAGATTAATTAGTTTGTATTACTCTGAAAATTTGTGTAACATTTTCAAAAGATGGTTAATATTAAAATGAACTTTGCCACTCTCGTCTAAACTCATCTCTCACTGATTAATAGCTAGAATACTGTATCTTACTTACTGCATAACTAATAAGGAGTTACTGCGGAACTAATAGGTTGTTCTTTATTAACCCTTAAGTCACTACTATTAACTACTGAGGAATATGTGTTACTACCCAGTATGTAATAGCATTTTTTAAATTGTGTTAAGTAACAATTAGTTCATTAGTAACTATTAAATTCAGTCACGCCTCCTAAAGAACTACAATTAAGTACCTACTAATGAACAGCGAGGCACCGCACCACTGTCGTGGCCCTTTCTTCTTCTTTGCTACTAATGTTTTCTTTGCTACGACAATTTTCATGAAAATAATGCTGTAGATGCCACATTAATGAACTGTTAAAGTGAGAAGAAAGTTGTGTCTGAAATCTTCTTTATTAATTTTATTTTTTTGGTTAAACAAATGGTGAATACCTTGTGTTTTTTCGTATGTGCTCGACCATTTCCGTGGGTGTTGCTCGAGCATCCACTGTCATTAGGTGTTGTCTGCAACCAGAAGCTCGGGATGGGACCCCATACCACTCTAAGTGCCCTGCCAACATACCTCAGGTATGTTTATAATTTTATATACATTATGTGTGTCTGTTTTCCTTAGGACATTTCACATCACTACTATAAAGTCATACTAAATGAATGGCAATGACTGAGGGGAAATGAGAATACAGGGAACCCATGAGTAATTAATAAAGAATTACCACATAATTCGGAAGGAATTACTTAGAACCTGGAACAGTTGATCGATTGAAAATAACTGTACAATGTGTACATAGTTGTCATACCATTAGCATCTGTAAAGTAATGACTCTAGTGCCTTTTCCATCTCTTTATTAGTTTCAAACAGCCTTACTTAACGATGTAAGGCTGATGAGCCCGCCCCACTTGTCGTTTTTACTTTCTGACTGTGTGTTCGTCTTTGACATTTCCTAAAATCACCACATACATCCATCATTTACATTAGAAATTTAATGTCATAAAAATCTATCATGCATGATGCTACCATTAAGCAGGTAGCTTTAAAAATACAATATAAATTAAACAATAAAATTTGTTCTACATTTAGCCATTTAATTAACCTTCCTGTACCTCTTCTGCTGGTCAGCTCGCAAAGCGAAACAATTTTCGTTCCAAGTCGCATTATTTCGCTGCTCAAAAAACCCGTCACCAAGAAAAACTACAATATGATCTAAAATGAAGAAGAAAACATCTGATTCGTTCGGCGCCTTTTTGTCCTTATTTGGAAAAGTTACGTTCTACGTTCGCGCCAAACGTTTGCCTACGTACGCACTCATTGGACAAGCTTCAGCTAATTGTGTTACAGTATTATTTATTTCGAAGCCATACGTTCGAAAGGGCAAGCAATCGCTGGACAACCACAAAAGTATCTGCATCTATAAACAACCTAAAAGGGATTTGGATCTATGTGCTCAAAACCGGTTTAAAATATCCGGAATACAGCATTTCATTCAGCCATTCATTACCAATGGCGTGCATACAATTTGAACAAGGCAGAAGAAAAAATAAAAATTTCATTAAATTGTTCGAAGATATTCAAATAACTGGATTAAAGCCAGCTATTAATATTATTTCACTTTGGAGTAATGAACTCAACGGGGAGGAGTCACGTCAGTTCATTGAATTCATCAGTAGAGATGGGCGTTATACGCAAATAGGATTGGAGGATCGATTTACATACTTTTCTAGTTCAGAAGAAAGCGTGGCGATGGAGAGGAGAAAGCAGCGCAAAAGGGCACAACCTCAACAACTGATCGACGAGAATGACGAAGCAGGTAATTGTGTATGTCATAAATTTTTACATTTTGTGTATTATTAGCATTAAGTTTGTTAACACGTGGTAATTCTATATGACCCACCGAAGGAACCGCAGTAGGCCTGCGTATGGAGCTAATTCTATTCCTAATCCCAAAATTAATCTTAAAACTACCTTCACCACATTGTGTATATGACCCTGGTGGGTCGCAGGATTCGGTATAACACCATCATTTTGTAATAATAAATATCGCATTATATATATATATATATATATATATATATATATATAAATAAAGCAAAAGCTATATACATATATATACATACACATATAATTTTTATTTTATGTGTAATCTTTTTACATGCAACCCATTTTGCATCATAAATATAACGTTTGTGTTTTGTATCAACAGAAGCATCAGCGCCACCAGCACCAACCCAGCAGGTGTCCTTAACAAAACTTAAGGATGAAAACTCCTTTTTGAAATCC
>JAHKKF010470356.1:0-13010 GCA_019740295.1 Labeo calbasu | reverse complement strand
TATTTATTTTTTTTTAATTTTTGTAAAATCTTAAAACACATTAATGGATTGCGAAATCCAACATCAATTGACCTTACCTCAATGTTTGTAAAAAGGAGTAGTTCACTCATCTTCATGAACTTTTTGTTCTGTGGAACATAAAAGAAAATATAATGGAATCAATGGGAATCAATTGGTTACCAACTTTCTTTTATGTTCCACAGAGAAAAAAAAATGTTTACAGGTTTGGAATGACAAGAGGAAGAGTAAATAACACAATATTCATTTTTGGTTGGACTGTCCCTTTAAGAACTCACCAATTTAGACCATCGCACAGATCCATCATGTCTAATGCTGGTGTGTGTGTGTGTGTGTGTGTTTGTGTGGGTATCCAGCTGTGTGTTTGTGTGGCGGTTGGACTCTCAGATGACCAACTCCATGAGGAAGAGACTGGCAGAGAGGAAGCAGCAAGCAGGCCTAAGGGTTCAGCGGGCTCCCAGCAAACAGCAAGCCATCAGGTAGAGTCACTGCAAATCTCATCTCATCTTCTCTTAAGTCATTCATGCTAGGAGTGTTGGCATAAACCAGAGTGAGTTGATGTGTGCATGACTTATCTATATTTTGCAGCAAAAGGCAGCTCCACTTGCACTGAATGTTTTTTCCTGCACAGTTTATTGAAAATGAGCACTTGTATTTTAACCAATATTTGAATTATCATTTTATGCGGTCTCAAATGTGGCCACAAAAAACAGGAATCGCAATTCAGGTTAATAGACTGCTGCAGTGATGACGTGATCCCAAAAGTTAGCATCATCCTGGTTCCGCAGAAAAAAGCTCTATTACCAACAAAAGTGTTTCTTGCACACTTTGTTCGTGATGATCTTTGAAGCTTAATTGCAATTGGCAAAATCAAACTGCACCATGTAGTAGTAGTAGTAGTAGTAGTTGTTGTTGTTGCTGTTGTTGTATGTATGTATTTATTTATTTATTTATTTATTTTATAAATATTAAGAATCTTTGATTTGTAACTAGAGAGAACAGTAAAAATGCTTTTGTCTTTTTGACCAATAGGTAGGAAAATTTCAACACCCATAATTCACTGGGCATATTGCCCTCCATGGCCACTCCCAGTCTGCATTTATTAAATAGGCTTGACTAGGCTTTGAGTTAAATCCATTTAGCGATTTATTTTGAAGACCATGAAAATTGTCTCCGGTGAAACCATAACATGCCTATGAAATGAAATCTCAGAGCAGTTCTGCAGATAAAGTTCATGTTCTTATATAGTGAGAAGCAGCCCATGAAAGCACCGTGAGCGTCATGCATACTTTAGTATGTGTAGTAAACAAAATCATGACATGTCGATCTGACTGTTTGTGATTGGGAACGTAAAAATGCGGAAGTAAAGTATGCTTTGTTTCATCTTGTGGACTTTTGCTCGCAAATAAGCATGCATTTCTCAATCCAGGTAATGAAGAGAGTAAACATTTGTTCAATAAATTAATATAGACTGTAAATGTGGCCTTGTAAGTAAATGTACTCCCATTAAGCCACTTGTTAGCAACCATCTTTTTCAAGAAAAAAAAACAACAACAACATCAGCAAGGGGCTATTATGTATTTTATGTCATGAATTTAACCTTTAACCAAAAGTCCATTTAAAAAAAAATAAATAAAAATAAATAAATAAAAATAAAATATCAATAGACTTTGACACAGTGAAACCAGAAGCTCTGTGTTTTTGAGTTTTGGACTGCAAAAATATGTCATCCCTGCAGCACTGATAATTATGTGATGATTAAATGATTTTAATCATGTTTTTTATTAAAATGAATGAACAAACAAATTTTGCTAAACACAATTAATCACTGTTTTCTATAGGCTTTACACAGTCCATTAGAGGTTCAGATAATGGATTTTGCAGTTAACAAATTTTGCTTTTAACATTTAATTTACACTGACCAAAATTGTAAACACAACACTTTTGTTTTTGCCCCCATTTTTCATGAGCTGAACTCAAAGATCTAAGACTGTACACAAAAGGTCTATTTCTCTCAAATATTGTTCACAAATCTGTGTTAGTGAGTGCTTCTCCTTTGCCGAGATACTCCATCCACCTCACAGGTGTGGCTTATCAAGATGCTGATTAGACAGCATGATTATTGCACAGGTGTGCCTTAGGCTGGCCACAATAAAAGGCCACTTTAAAATGTGCGGTTTTATCACACAGCACAATGCCAAACGAGATCCTGAGGCCCATTGTTGTGCCATTCATCCACGACCATCACCTCATGTTGCAACGTAAGGCATGGCCCCATGTTGCAAGAATCTGTACACAATTCCTGGAAGCTGAAAACATCCCAATTCTTGCATGGCCAGCATACTGGTAGGGCATGTCACCCACTGAGCATGTTTTGGATGCTCTGGATTGGCGTATACGACAGTGTGTTCCACTTTCTGCCAATGTCCAGCAACTTCGCACAGCCATTGAAAAGGAGTGGACCGTTTAGACAGATTTGTGAACAATATTTGAGAGAAATAGGCCTTTTGTGTACACAGGAAAAAGACTTAGATCTTTTGAGTTCAGCTCATGAAAAATGGGAGCAAAACAAAAGTGTTGCGTTTATAATATTGGTCATTGTAGTTTGGGCTTGTATGATTTGAATCTTGCCAAAAATTCAAATGACTCAAATTATCTCATTTCACTTTTTTTATTTTTTTTTATTATTTTTTTTTTTTAACCTACTGATCAGGAGAGAGACCTACATCACTGTACCCTGTAGTGCATTGCCTCACATGGAGGAGGAAGAGGAGGGCAGCTTGATGCCAGAGGAGACTTCAGAAGATGCTATGGAGGACTGCAGAACTCCAAACAGGCTTGATTCCACTGATGGTACGTCACTATTATCTCTTCTGTGGTGATTTGGGAAGACTTGCTGGTCCTCTCACATCAAGTGCATAAGCAAAATGCATAGAATGCAGTTTAGAATGGAATTTAATGGACTTGACTGTTCTATTTCAGCATCTGTGGATTCTTTGGTGCTTCAAACCAATGGCAAAATGCCCATGTGGGTTCGTAGACTGGTATGTATGTTGCTGTTATGATAAAATGTTATTGGATATTGTGTTCTTTTGTGACTAATAGATCTCTTGGTTGTTACAGGGTGGAGGAGGTGAAAATGATGGTACTGGGGTAGATAGTAGATCTCAGTACCAGCCGCAGGGTCGCTGGGCAGTGCAGTCTGATCCACTAGCCATCCGCACAGTACTGGAGATGAAGAGCATGCAGCTTCCCCTCTCACACACTCCCAGCAGAGCTGTGGGAGAGGAAGAGTTTGAGGGAGACTCTCGCTTTCACCCGCAGAGTTTAGACAGTCTGCTGGACGAAGATGTTGACGATGATGATCTAGAGGAGGAGGAAAAGATTTGCAGTGTAAGTTAAATTTTCTAGAAATTTGCTCCGTTATGCCCTGTTCACACCACACCAGCGATGCTACATGTGAGTAGTCTCTATACTGTAAAGCTGCTTGTGGGTGTTTGTAGTGCTATTATTGGTAGACTGAAGAAACTCATCTGGAGACCCTCATGATAAAAAGTTTTTTGATCAGTGATTCACACTTACGACAAAATTCCAAAGTGTTCGAAGTAGGCAGGGCCAGTTATAAAAATGGCTGTAACTCTTGAATGTGCTGAGATAATTTAATCAAACTCAGAACACATGAATGAGCTCAAGAACCTGTGCTATGAACCAATTAGTCTGATTGACTTGAAATTTGGCTTGCAGTCTCTTTGTCCAAGGTTCCATCTATATCTATGAGAGCATTGGCGTATCTCGGAAAAACATGGCCCGCCACCAGCCAATCAACTTTGAGCACCTATTAGCTGAGGTGAAAGAAGTTCACTTCCAGAATAAAAAATTACAGATAATGTACTCACCCCCTTGTCAGCCAAGATGTTCATGTCTTTCTTTGAGTCATAAAGAAATTTGTGTTTTGAGGAAACATTTCAGGATTTCTCTCCGTATAGTGGACTTCTATGGTGCTCACGAGTCTGAATGTCCAAAATGCAGTTTAAAGGGGTCCTATTTTGCTCTTTTACAAAGTCTTGATTTTGTTTTGGGGGTGTACTAGAACATGCTTCATGCTTGGTGGTTTGAAAAACGCATTATTTTTCACATAATTTACATTATTATAATACCTTTCTCCCAGCCTGGCACAAATGGCTTCATTTGTTCTGGGTTTAATGAAGGCCCACCTTCTGAAAAACAAAATGTGTTGTGATTGGTTAGCTGTTCCAGTGCGTTGTGATTGGTGAACAGAACTTGCTTCTTTGACAAGGGGCGTGGCAGTACTGAAACACCATCTAAGCTGTGTACTACTGTTAGCGCAAGCTAGATAAACGTGATTCTGATGTTTTAAATGTGGATATAAAATATTTTTTCTTCTTACAAAAACACATTGATTTGCTATAGGAGGCTAAAGCTTGGGAGTGCCAGGATCATTTTGAATATAAGTCAGATTGCCTTCATTTAAAAGAAGGAAGTCATGTATACCTAGATGCATGGAGGGTGAGTAAATAATACGCTGCAGTAGTGTTGGGTCCTATCCTCAGCCTGCGAGATCGCCAATACATGATATTATCATACGAATTTAATTTACATTGCCCGAAACCAGCTCCAGCATAAGGCTAAAAGCAGCCTAACATTATCAAAGAACATCATCACTGATTAACCTAGCCTATTCTAGTGCAAGTTTATGCATGTTAAGAAACACTTGCTTTACAAGTGAAGCTCTCCACACTGTGTGATGAATAAATCTCTTACCACACACTGCACACGTCTGCAGCATGTTACGGCTCTGACTCAGCCGCTCTAGTCAGTGCTTGTGTTTATACCCGCCGTGCTGCGGCTCGTTGAAGCATCCCAGAAGCTGCTTTCTGCACTGCATCGCTAAAGTTAGCCTAATCCCCCACCTCGTCCCTACCCACCCCCAACCATTTAAATTTCTGTATGCTGGATTTGTATTAATGATATTCTAATGGACCATTTTGTGATGTCATAACATTCGGAAAACAAACGTTGTAGTCCAAAGGAGCCGTTCGCTGTAGTTGAAAAGGGATTTTTTAAAAATGAAATATCTCCCTGGACTTTGAGATCTGTAACTTTGTAGATATTTTTTATGCCCAAACATACACACCACACACTGGCTAAAAAAGCATAATAGGACCCCTTTAAATGCAGCTTCAAAAGGCTCTAAACAGTCCCAGCCAAGAAAGAAGGGTCTTATCTAGCAAAACGATCAGTTATTTTCTAAAAAAAAAAATAATTTATAAACCATTTGTTAACCTCAAATGCTCGTCTTGTCTAGCTCTGTGTGAACTGTGTATTCTGGTTCAAGACAGTTAGGGTTGGTCGAAAAACTCCCATCTCATTTTCTCCTCCAACTTCAAAATCGCCTTACATCGCTCCAGAAGTACCGACCCAGTGTTTACAAAGTGAATGTGCAAAGAAGATCAAGCGCCCTTTACAAAAAAGTTAAAAGGGCAATTACGACGCTTTTGAAGTTAGACAAGAAAATAAGATGGGAGTTTTTCGACATACCCTAACTGTCTTGAACCGGAATACACAGTTCACATAGAGCTAGACAAGACGAGCATTTGAGGTTAACAAGTATATAAATTGTTTTATTATTTATTTTATATATTTATATATTATTTATTTTATTTATTTATTTATTTATTTTTTTTTTAGAAAATAACCAATTGTTTTGCTAGATACAACCCTTCTTCCTTGGCTGGGATTGTTTGGAGCCCTTTGAAGCTGTATTTAACCTGCATTTTGGAAGTTCAAACTCGCAGGCACCGTAGAAGTCCACTACATGGACAGAAATCCTGAAATGTTTTCCTCAAAAAACAATTTCTTTACGACTGAAGAAAGAAAGACATGAACGTCTTGGATGACAAGGGGGTGAGTAAATTATCTGTAAATTTTTGTTCTTGAAGTGAATTTCTCCTTTAATGATGGAAAGAAACTCGATGGGCCTGTTTAATTCATGGCTCTAAAGGTCTGTGAGAAATTTGAAAGAAATCATACACTAGATGACATTATCAGGTTTTACGCCTCATATAATTGCGCAGTGTTTCACAAATACACAATATTCATATCATATGTTAGATTTCCTCCTTCTAACAACTTTGCCTCTAGAACCACTGCTGTCAGTCAAACAGTTTAAATATTTGACATTATGTAAAGGAAAAAAAAAGAAACTCATCTTAGACGGTTCATTCGATTTTCACCAGAACGATTACAAAAAGTTATCAAAATCATTCCGGAATAATGCATGAATCAATTTGATGAAGAGCTTGCCGAAATAGACATGAGGCTATAACTCCTCAATGATTTATGATATTCGGACCAACCTCAGGTTACCTGCAATTTCAGCACAGTTCCACCTAGTGATCAGTAGATGTGAAAAATGCCAAATTGGATCTAAGGATGGTTAACTCGTTGTTAACCACACCACATTAATTTGGGATCAACACCACCTATTGGTCAAGAGATAAATCATTAAATAATATTTGTAGGGATTTTATATTTATTTATGCACAGCTTCGAAATATTTTGTGGAAATGTCTCTTTGTGAGTGCAGTCACAATAAAAAAAGTCTCACTAATAATTTTATTCATGTAATCACTTTTAACTGAAATATGAAAGTGTTTTGTTTATTTGTTATAGGATTCCCAAGATGGGTTTAGCTCTTCGCTACAAGGGCCAGATTTTCTGCAGCTGCCACATGGAGAGGAGAACTTCCATCCAGAGCTCAGCTCACCAGAGAAGACCGGCTACATTTTGTACCCGGCCAACAGCACTGCTCTGTCCACTGGAGAAGGGTAAATTGGTTGTAATGGTATCTGACTTGGTTAATTTTTCATTTAAGGAGTAGATGTATTTACATTTCATTAATTTAGCAGATACTTACCCAGAAACATGAATTTCTTTTTAGCTTAATATTAAAAAAAATGCCTTAAGAGTATGATACTTAGAGTAGCATTGTAGTGAGTCCTGAAGAGAGAAGGTGGCCGAGCATCGAGCCCTGAGGCATCCCAGTGGTTGCTTGATGTGACAGTCACCTGTCCCCCACGAGTTAATTTGATTGGAGATATTTTTGTACATAGAGAAAGCTATATGAAAGTCCCTAGTAGTCAGTTTTGCTTACAGAGTAATTCTTTTTTTTTTCTTTCATGCAGAGAGTTTGATGTTAAAGCTCTGTGTGAGGGTGCAGGGGATGACCCTGAGGAAGAGGAGCTAAGCCCAGATAGTGCTTGTTCGGCTGAGAGCCCCGCCTCCCATAGCGACCAGCCCCATGACCGTGAGTCACATTACATGTGTTTGGAGTGCTGTAGAGTATGAAACTACCTAAGGTAGTAAAACACTAGTAGCAGACTTAAAGAGTTGAAGGTCCACCTGCTGATGTGACTTTATCTGTTGCTTTTGTAGAGGATACAGATTCCCTCAGTCAAGTGAGCTCCACGGGAAGCTCGGGAGTTGAAGAAGAAGAGGATGAAGAAGAACCTGGAGCTTTACTTCGTCAACATTTTGACACCTTGGGTGTGGCTGCTAATGGTGAGAGATGTGTGCAAATTCGGCTGTCTTACTGTGTTAATTGAAGTTAACATTTTATTGGCTTCAAAAATGTCATGTTTGCTATACATGGAATACACTACACAACTTTTGTCCAGTCTGAGGATATCAAACACTTTGAGACTTTTTTAAAATTTATTTATTTATTTATTTATTTTTTAATATATTTCTGCGAGAGTTTGTTGCATTCAAAACGACTTAAAATGTTGTTACCACATTCACAAAGTCAGCAAGTGTGTATTGCCTAGTGTTTTAAAATCTAAAGGTCATGTCATGTATTCCAGCCTTAAAGGAAGAGTTCACCCAATCATGGAAATTTGCTGAAAATGTATTCACCCTCAGGTCATCCAAGATGTAGATGAGTTTGTTTCTTCAGCAGAATATATTTGAAGAAATGTAGCATTACTTCACTTGCTCACTAATGGATCCTTTGTGCAGTTAATGGGTGCCGTCAGAATGAGAGTCGAATTGGCCAATTAAAAACATCTCTCTCAATCCATAAGTACTACACACGCCTCCAGACATTTTTTTTAATGTCTTATGAAGTGAAAAGCTGAAAGAAATCCATCATTAAAGCATGTTAAAGTAGTAGTTCACAACGAGTAGAGTAGTAGTAGTAGTTCACAATGAAAATTTACAGATAATTTACTCAGATACTTACCCACTTGGCATCCAAGATGTTTGTGTCTTTCTTCAGTCGTAAAGAAATTGTTTCTTGAGGAAAACATTTTAGGGATGTTCTCCATATAGTGGAGTTATATGGAGCCTGCGAATTTAAACTTCCAAAATGCAGTTTAAATGCAGCTTCAAAGGGCTCTAAACAGTTACAGCCGAGGAAGAAGTCTTGTCTAGCTCTGCGTGTACTCTGTGTATTCTGGTTAAAGAGAGTTAGGGTAGGTCAAAAAAACTCCTATCGTATTTTCTCCTCCAAAATCAAAATCGTCCTACATCACTGCAGAAGTACTCACTCAGTGTTTACATAGTGAATGTCAAACGTTTTGAAGTTGGTGGAGAAAATGCAATTTTTCGATATACACTAACTGTCATGAACCCGGAATACACAGTGTTCGCATATGCATTGCAGAGCTAAACAAGACAAGCATTTGAGGTTAAAAAATATATAAATTGTAATTTTATTTATTTATTTTTTAGAAAATATCTGATCGTTTTGCTAGATAAGACCCTCCTTCCTCAGCTGGGTTCATTTAAAGCCCTTTGAAGCTGCATTTAAACTGCATTTTGGAAGTTCAAAATCGCAGGCAATATAGAACTACACTATATGGAGATTATTCCTGAAATTTTTTCCTCAAGAAACATAATTTCTTTACGACTGAAGGAAGACATGAACATCTTGAAAGACAAGGGGGTGAGTAAATTATCTGTAAATTTTTGTTCTGGAAGTGAACTTAAATACAAATCCATAATAACAGGTCCTCCAGTGAAAAAGTCCATCTACATCTGGCATATAAATCAAAGTAAATTTTCAACAAATGTATTTATTTATTTATTTTTTGAGGAGGGTGGGGACGTGCGTAGTTTTTTTTTTTTTTTTTTTTTTTTTTTTTTTTTTTTTTTTGATGATGTTGAAATACTTACTGCTGATCTTATCTGCTGTGGAAACTCTCGTAGAAAAGTTCAACACAGACTTGAGCAGTCTGCAGCCCACAACAGAGAGTAACTTCCTCAATCCTCGTCTTAGTATCTCCACACGCTTCCTTTCCCGCTTTCAGAGCCGCTTTCGGTGAGTCAACATCAGCATCTGTCCCACATCTTGACTCCCTTGTTCATTCTATAACAGAAAGAAATGACTTTGCATATGCATTTCTTTCCTTCCCTTTTGAGATCTAAATAAAATAGGGGAAGTGTCTGTGTAATTACATATTGTAGTTTGTCATAATGTAGATGACATTTTACATTTTATTTCTATCTGCTGTTTCAGCACTACTGGGACTAGTAGCAGTGCTGTTTGCCGGCCCGCAGTCTGCCTGCCCAGTATACCGGATGAATCCAATGATAGCTGTCTAACCCTTGACAAAACGGTGGTATGATGCCTATGCTCATGAATAATGTACTCTAAATGCCACATATACAACATAATCCCAGTGGTTGTTCTTACGGGTCACAGTCACTGTCATTGTAATTATACCAGTCAGACTGAACACTGCAATGTCGTTCTGTGGTGTGTTTTTTGACTCTTTAAAGGGTTAGTTCACCCAAAAAGCAAAACTGTCATCATTTACTCACCCTCAAGTCTTTCTAAACCCACAAAAGTTTTGTTCATCTTCGAACCATAAACGGAGATATGTAATGAAACCGGAGTGATTTCTGTTCCTCCATTGAATGTCTATTCCACTAAAATCGTAAGACCACATCCTAAATGTAATCCTCTTCAATCAAGCAGTGTAATACAAGTCTTCGGAAGAGACTCGATAGCTGTATTTACATAAACTTGGATGAAAATAGACCACATCAAATGTAGTAAATAGACACTCAAACATGCTTGTTTGATGCTAGAGAACCAACAAGGGTTTTCTTATGTGTGAAACAAGTATGATTGAGATGCAGTGGCCATATTGGATGTGCTCTATGTATGAGCATTGATCAGTGTTTAACTATGGATTAAAAAAAATAATAATAAATAATCTTTTCGTCATATGAAGTGTATGACAGAATTTTTAGTTTTGGGTGATCTATCTTTAAGTCCTAAGTGTTTATCTGCTAATAGTAATAACTGTCCTTGTTTGAGATCACACTTTGTTTAAATTATTTCAAAAACATGGACTAAAAACCACAACCTCTAAATCTGTTGTTTTTTTTCCAGGTGAAACTGTATATGGGCAATTCTACAGAATTGGTGCGAACTTCTGTCCCACAACCAAAAACACATTTAAAAACCATTTAAGTATTCAAATTTTAATCTTTATTAAAATCCTTTTATTATCTATTAAAGCCCACAATAATACTTAAAATATTAGTAAACTTAATATATATAAAATCATCATTTATTGGGTACTTTCAATTTGGAGGTGGCTGTCCTGAACCCTAAATTTCAACTTATGAAAGCATTGAAATATTTTTTGTATTTTTTCCATTGTTGTTTTTTAAAGCATCTTTTTGATTTATTTGATTTATTTATTTATTTAGTGTGTGTTTTAGTATGCGTTAAAATTCTGTAATGTGGTGTGGTCGCTACCAAGACATTACTGTCACTACCGAAAATGTGCAGTCACTACCAACTATACTGACACTACCACTATACTGAATTAACTAACTTTGAAATTCGTATGATCAACTTTTTGCCTTTTACATAGAAAAATTGGATTCAAAATACAACCAGTCTCATAAATTACACTTGAAATATTGTTAAAAATGTATTTATTATGGATTTACCTCAGGAAAAACTATAAAATGGCAAAAAAAAAAAAAATTACAATGTAGATGTAAGCAAAATCTTAACAGGTCAATATAACTCTTCTAATGAAATTATTATTACTGTCATAATATAATTATTATTACAAGTTTTTTGGAAAAAAACTTTTCAACCGACTTTGGACTTTTGGCCCAATTGAATAGAATGGCCCATATATGGTAGCTAGAAATATTTGATAGGAATTTGATTGATTGTGTTAGTAGAAACAAAAGCATTCAGAATTGGCTTGTATTTGTCTGTGGGACTTTGTCTTGGGTTAATTTTTCTCTTTTTCTCCTGCTTTTAAGGACAAGTCCAAGGTTCTTTCAAACAACAGTGGAAGCATTGAGGAGAATGACAAAAGTGGTATGTCCAGTTACCTGTTAATACAATGCATTTTACTTCCAATCAAGTAAAAAGTAAAAGTGTCCCATAACAAAGGTTAAAGGCCCCGAAATACTAATGGTGAAGTTCTTTTTAGTTTTTCGAACATTCCGACACCCACACACCTGCAAAATTGCATCTGATCATAGCTATATGTTTGCACCAGCTCTGCAATCGGTGCTCCAGTCATGTCGCTCTTATATATATAATATGGCACTTTATACAAAATATTGCTTTAAAGCAAGGAGCTTTGCATTATTAAACATGGGGAAAAAATGCAGTTAAGATTTAGCTTCTACTATGAATCGGTGTGTTCATGGTTTTTATTCGTATCTGACCTCAACGGACTGTCATACCAGTTTGTTCTTAAAGGAGAAGTCCACTTCCAAAACAAAGATTCACATATGTGACCCTGGACCACAAAACCAGTCATAAGGGTCAATTTTTCGAAATTGGGATTTATACGTCATCGGAAAGCTGAATATATAATCTTTCCATTGACGTATGGTTTGTTAGGATTGGACAATATTTGGCTGAGATACAATTTTTTCAATATATGGAATCTGAGGGTGCAAAAAAATCTAAATATTGAAAAAATCACCTTTAAAGTTGTCCAAATGACGTTCAATGAATGCATATTACTAATCAAAAAGTTTTGATATATTTACAGTAGGAATTTGTAAATATGATTTTTGGCATATCAGAAAAATCAGTCATTTTGACCCATACAGTGTATTTTTTAGTATTGCTACAAATATATACCCCAGCGACTGGTTTTGTGGTCCAGGGTCATATATAATGCACTCACCCCCTTGTCATCAGAGATGTTCATGTCTTTCTTTCTTCAGTCGTAAAGAAATTGTTTTTTGAGGAAAACATTTCTGCATTTTTCTCCATGTAATGGACTGATATTGTGCCCCGATTTTGAACTTCCAAAATGCAGTTTAAATGCAGCTTCAAACGGTCCGAGCCAAGTAAGAAGGGTCTTATCTAGCAAAACAATTGGTTATTTTCAACAAAAAAATAAAATTTAAAAGCTTTTTAATGTCAAACACACTTGCTCTTCGCGACATCTGTTTTTTTCCGGTTCATGACAGTTAGCCTATATATCAAAACTAGGGTATGTGCTATATCGCCGTTTTGCCTTTTTTGTTAAGGGTATTTGATCATCTTTGCATATTCACTTTGCATAGACTGGGTTGGTACTTCTGCAGCGATGTAGGATGATTTTAAAATGATTTTTGAAGTTGAGAAAGAAAATGATTTTTTTTTCGACATACCCTAACTGTCTTGAGTCAGAATACACAGAGTTCAGGGAGAGCAAGACAAGACAAGCATTTGCGATTTAAAAGGTATGGGGTTAGAATCGTTGCATAATTCCAAATAAATACATTATGATCCACAAATAAATGTAAAGCGATTGACAAAAACAAAGCATATTCACAAAATAAATAGAATGAGATCCACAAATAAATCTTAGAGTTCCACAAACATGAATTATATTCACAAGTAAAAAAATTAGAATTGCAAATAAAAAACATACTCACAAATATTTTTTTTATTTTACAAACACAACTTTGCCCGGCATTTATATGTGAAT